>MU223586.1:1104234-1127119 GCA_018584345.1 Thuja plicata | reverse complement strand
TATATATATCTTCTTCTCTATACATGTATTTCCTCATATATATATACAATTTCTATCTTTCCCCCTTGTATACAATTTCTAAGTTTCCCCCTCATTTTTGACACAAATGCCAAAAAGCACATTCACAAGGTAACTCCAAAATAGGAGAGGAAATCACAATGTACCTTAAAAATTTGAGACAAAGTCTTGTCCCAATTGTCTTGCAACACCTTCAAGATGTGCAACTCAATCTGAATTTCAATAGACAACTCCACCATAAGCTCTGCAACTAAAAAGTTGTTATCATGGATGAGTTTCTTTGCATGAGCAATATGTTTCTGCATGACATCCATATGAGGAAGGAGTTGGCTCTGTATAGCTGTTAGGGATTCCCTTTTTCTTGCTTCTTCCCTTAGTAGCTCTTCCTGCAGATCAATCAGATACTTGATCTTTACAAAATGTGTTGAACTTGAACTTGGATCAAGTGCCAACTGGCTTGCACTTGCCTTCAAATCATTGTCAATCTTTTTTAGCTTGTTCTTTATTTGCATGGTAAAGTTGGAAGTGTCACTTAACTTTACAAATAATGCCAAAACATTATTCACAGTGGTTTCTAGAGAGCTAATGATAGTGGTTAACTTCACCTGATCTATTACAATCTTTCCTGCAACATTCTCTAGAACCTTATTCTCAAATTTTCTTTCTGCCTTCTGCAATAATTTCTCCTGTCCACTAAGATCATGATTAAAATTGTGAACTATGTGTTAGGGTTTTTTCTTGCAAGGCCTCTAAAATGCTTGAATACAGGATTATCTCTACGACTTCCAATGATTTGAAACTCTGACTCAAGCAAGAGAAAACACTAATTGATGAGGTATTTTGATAACACTGGGGATATCTATTATCACCTCCTTCTTTTTTGAGATCCACTGACTCAGGCAGGTTTTACCTATGATTGATTGCTGACTTGATAATATCTTTAGAGTGGATTTTTACTTATGTGTTGAATGCTCTGTTCTTATATGGATTAATAGATAACAATACATATAACTATGATTACTCTGAGGAAAATTTTAACAATCCAAATCATTATCTTGATGATGAGAGACAACAACATGACAAGGAATTTCATCCTTCTTTCCTTTTATAATTCTTATGAATTTAGGAGGAGTAACCTATTTGATTTTCTCTTTAAGAAATCAACAAACTCAAATTGTAAACTCTGTGAATACAAATGATTTTAAATATATGCTCTTTGTGTAAATGTGATTGATTTTGAATAGTTTTGAATATTTGGATGATGATGGATCACTTGACAGGTTCTAGACCAGTGTCTATCCTTGGGCTACAAAGTCAAAAAATATAAATCTACCGAAATAAACAAGTAAGAATAATGTAGGATGCCTTGAAACCTACATACAACTCAGGTAAAATGCCTTAAAAATTACCCTGTCACTCCCACAATGTTGTATCAAATCCTTAATCACTGCTATACTCTCTGAAACTACTCACAAAATTTAATTCTCCCCTTAGAAGAAACTTGTAAATAATTAGATAGCTACCTTATAGCCAATATGTTTAACATGCCTTACAAATTAAACATAAAAGAGTACACACAATAAGCAAAGAGACAACAATAATGTAGAATAAAGTTGCACTGTATTTTTATTCATATATTTCTACTTCAGTACATATACAAGCTAAGAGCTCAAAAATACAAACTGAAATCTATAAGCTTGTCTTACAATTATATTTCATCTCCTTTAAAAACTATTACAATTGATCTATTTATAGGTCTAAACCATCTTGGAATCCTTAATATAAGGATGCAACAAGCTTCGGATGGTTTAAGAAACCTAACCCTAAAATTTGCAAAAAAGACAAAAGAGAAAAATGACCCAAGCGGTGGAAAGACAAAAGTAGAGGATAAAAATCTGATCTGCTCCTTGTCTTCATGTGATCTTTGACACCTTTGGTTTGTGTACTCTCAGGATAGTTTTTGATACTCTTTAATGATGACTAACATGCCTGTTCTCCAAGAAACTGTGTGTCAGATCCTCAGACATTCTTTTATTCCTTAAAAAGTCAATTGTGACAACATTCTTCTTTTCTGTCTTTATATGAACTTTGGCACCTTTCTCTGATTATGTTTAGGATAGAATCAAATTTTTGTATTGAGACCAAGTGAACACCATTATAGGCTAACCTAAACTTGTCTTCTATGATTTCTAACCTTCTTGTGCTCATAAATCAGGTGCCAAGTGTCACCTTTTTCACTCTTCATCCAAGACATCAATATCCACTGCAGCAACCTTCTTTTTCTTTGGCTTTGTCTTTAAGTCCCATGCTGCCACATCATCTTTTGTAGGCCAATTGAAGCTCTGAATGCTTTATAGTTGTGCCTTTTGTCTTTCCCATCTGACATCAGTTATACCTTTAACATCCACTATAAATTTATTGATGTCAGTTTCTGCCTTGAAAGCTTCATCTAAAATCCTATTATAGCTTTCCATATCTAGATTTGAATCTGAAATAAATGCCTCTTTATTAGGCAGCATGGTGTCAAATTCACTTTTCTATGCCTCCAAGGCCTTAATCTGATCATCCTCTCCCTTGATTGGAGGAATAAACCGGTTAAAACTTGATCCCAAGAGACTGATCTTCGCCTCAATCTAATTTAACTTTCCTTTAAAGAAAGGTAAAGCCACATTTATTTTCTCAATCTCACCCCCCACCTTTGTCACAATCTCTGGTAGATCTGGCTTATGTGGCTGTAGACAACCCAACTTCTCAAATAATTGACTCTACTTGACCAAGTTGTGAAATAAGGATTTAAAATAGAGATGTACCCTGTCACCTCAACATGTAAAATAGGTAATTTATTTTATGCATTTAGGATTATATCAGTTTTATCTTGTAAGATATCAATCCTATTCTGAAGTATATTCAACAATGCATTTATGGCAATCTCATTATCCTTTTAAGGCACATCCTCTATTTTTGCTTCTTCCTCTGTTTCAACTTTTTCTTCTATATGTGGAGGCTTCTCTGAGGGTACATATACAACTTCTGGTTTTTCTAGAAATTGTTTGGTCAATTCAACAATTTCCCTATCTTGCTCACGAATCTTGATTTGGCATAATTCTCTATCCTTAGCTAGAACACTAGCCTCATCTACCAAAGTTTTACATCTTTCAGACAATTGCTTTGTCTTATCCTCATTTAAATGTGCCTAGTGTGTCATTATTTGGGAAATATCCAAATCTCATGTGTTTGCACTGACCTCACCATTTGGTTCCCCACCATGCTCTCTTGAATATTCAATAATTGGGGCTTCTGGTCTTTAGGACATAGACTCCACATGACAAATGCCTGGGAATTTGGTCTATATCCAAATCCTTTGATCATATCACTAATTTGGACCTCAGTTGTCATTTGTAGGTCCGGTTGCTTTCTTATTTGATCTATTATAAATGCTAAGGCTAAATCCTAGCCTTCAACAAGCAACATTCCACTGTCCAAGACTAATTTTCTGGCCTCTTCAGGAGTAATATCCTCAGTTTTAGGATCATATGTTTGTAGAGCTAAGAGAGCCTCATTTGTCACTGCTTCCTCACCAGCTAATCTCAACTGCTCTTTGATCTGTTTTTGTTTAAGCCATCTGAGGAAATCCTTGAATTCATCAGTTTTTATGAAATTGTCATCTTTCAAAAATAGCTGCTGATGGATCAGTCTCTCATCTATACATGTTCTTAGAGGCAAATCTATGTCATCTTCCACTTCTTGCTGCAATTTTTTCCCTTTTCTTATTTCTTTTCTCAGATTATGATAGTAAGCCCTGTTACCTGGAATAAGGACACTTACTCTATCCTTTTTTCTCTCTCTTCTCTCATAAGTTTGAGCATGAGAAGGCTGACCAAGATCAATCTTCTACCTCTTTAGGGTAGGCTCATCTGTACTCTCTAGCTCTGTTTCCTTGGTTAAATCAATGGTGATTATTTCTCTTGCTACCATTACTTGTTCACTGCCCCGTGGTGGCTGATCCATTGGAGGTGGGCTTGGATTTGAATATCCCTCATCACTATCCTCCTCATACTCTGAATCAGAGTGTTCAGGCTCTTCTTTCCCTTTCCCTTTCACATCTATGTGATTCTCCAATTGCTCACACAAGGTGTGATGATTGTCCAACATAGCCTCAATTCTATCAAAATAAGGCAAATTAGGGAAGAAACCCCCAAATGCTACTCCTCTTCTCTTCACTTGTTTTTCCAAACCCAATAGTTCCTGGATTTTATCTCTTCTTAGCTTCGCCTCCCCTTCATCAATAATATTTCTTGTAACATCTTCCTCCACACATTCACCATGTAGATAAGTGTTAGGAATGGTGGGAGTAAGGAGTTTCTTAGCTCCTGCAATGAAACCTTCTGTATCAATATGCCTGTATAAGGCAACACCCATCTTGTAATCATTCAGCCAGTTGCATACTAAGTTAATGGCCTTCTTGCCAATTGTAAACTGATATATCTTGAATTGTCTAGGGGTAAATTTCCCCTTCCTATGAGGTGCAAGGTGTTCATTATCAGTTAACATAAGCTGCCAAATGAATTCCATTGCAGCAATTCTAGTTGGTACATGATATGGTAAAATATGGGGGGGATGAGAACATCCATAGACTCTAATCATTGTAAAATTTCTCTCCAAATAGAATTCACCCTAGTTATGGTCTCCCTCCCATTTGTCTACATACTGATAGGGTCTTAGTAGTTGTAACACCTTCACTGGGAGCCTAGTTTTATTCACTCCTAAACTTTGCATCAATGGGTAAACTACCCAGTTCTCAAATCCACAAAAGTCATAGTCTTTGGCAGTGAAATTCCAAATTTTAATCCAAAACTGGATAGGGTTGGGCTGGTTGTAATATAACCGCCAAGGGTTCAAATTTGACAAATCCATAATATTATAATTGAAATGCAACAATAGATGCATTAGGATTGAATAGTGCAGGAATGTAGGCTCTTTCTCCTTCTTTTGAATGGCAACAAACCCCTCATGCATCCTGTTGATGATGTACTAAATGTAGTCATAGCTAGTGCTGGAGTGTACATCCTGTAAGTCTAAAACCATCATGAGAATCCTAGCACCAATTCTCACAGCTCCCCCATCCTTACCCAGCACTCTGTATAGGGCATATGCAATATACTTGATATAAAAATTTAAATCCTTGTAGCAGTAAGGTGCAGTTCCTGGTATAGGGGCAATATGGTCTTTGACCTCACTAAGGATGTGCCTCTTCAATTGAGTCCTAAAAACTCTAGACTATAGCCTATAACTTTCCTCTTGCCTAGGGAGGTTAATCTTAGTGGACATTGTGCTATATAGGCCAAAAGCTTGCATGAAAGAATTTCTATTTAAAGCTAACAATACAGTGCCATTATTCTTTTTAATTGTCTTTGTTAATGGGTCACAGTGGTGTGCTAGTCCTAGGAACAGGTCTACATCTACAAATACATCAAGGACTAACAACCTAGCCAATCCACAAGTCCAAGGGTTTGAAATATGCATAGCTTTATCACAGTTTTTGTAAAAGTAATTCAAAAGAGAAAAAACTTGTGGTCCCTGGAGTTTTGGCATCTCTTATATCTGCATATTCATCTGATAGAATATCTACATTCGCCTTCTTGTTTTGAGTGGAACTAGGCAGCAGCTTCAGGAACTCATCAGAAAATTTTCTCTTTCCCTTAGCATGTTCATCAACATCATCAGTCTTCCCACTGGTGGAAGCTACGCTAACCGCTCTACTCTTTTTGCTTAGTTTTGTTTTGTTCTGTTCTATTTTCCACTTCTTTTCACCGATATTGAAACAAATCTATTCTCAGAAACACTATTCCTCCTCTGGAACACATAGAAGACAATTCAAAAGCACTGAAATAATGGAAAAATCACTTTGAATTCAACCAATTTCACTAAATTAACACCTCTCTTTTGGACACAGAAAACCTAGAAAATTCTTTGGCTCTGGAATTCTGAATGCAAGGTAAATAAGAATAAGCAATGATATTATCCTTTTATGGAAGAATTATACAAGGTACACAACTCATTATTGGAAAATCAATTACTTCTGCCTTCAATTTTGCATATTGTGTCATTAATCCAATTCCTAGATGTATCCTCTGAGTGTGACAGGAAATCAAATTCAAATGAGTGCATTCACAGTAAAAACCCTTATAAAATTTGAACAGAATCACCTTTTGATATAATTGGCTCTTTTTTAGACATCTCGGCTCTTTTTTAGAAATCTCAGCTACTTTTCCCACATAGTCATTAATTCTCTACATTCCTATTGGCCAATGGTTACAAAAATGTCATGTCAGCAACTACCTTTACCCTTTTCTCACCTTAACTGTCATTTTTCTTATCTGGCGACCACATGACTATGCATTGTCTCCTTATCGCTGAACAAATCTCTTAACCTTAGTTTCTTTCTAAGACTTGGCCACAACGAGCTTCTCCTCATTTTACCTTAACTATGGTTTACTTCTAGCGACCTCGCGACTGAAAGAATCCAAGTCGCTAGAAGAATTTCTTAACTCTGAGTTTATTAAGAGACCTCCCAACCAAAACCATAGTCTCCTAATCGCTGAATGAATTTTCATTTTAATATTTCTGCTGGAGACTTGGTGACTATAGTTTAATATGACATTAATTTCCTCAGTCTCTAAGTCACCATAAAATATTTGACTTAGCATTTTCATTTGGAGATCATGCGACTACTGTTGATCTTATTCCTTGACTATCCAATGGTTCACCAAGTCGTTGATAATATTATAAAGACTCTAAAAGATCTAGAGACCTGGCGACCAAAGTGAAATTTATACCTTAGTCTCTTAATCACCAGATAGAATTTCTTCATTTGGAGACTACGCGACTAAAGCTTCAATCCTACACATTTTGGACACGTGTCTCATCTTTATTGGTTGTCTCTAGGTTGCTGAATAAACATTCACTTATCAAATCTTATCAGTGACTCCACGAATACCGTTGATCTTACTTTAATCCTGTGGTTGTCACCAAGTATCTGATCTTTTAATTTAACTCACTTCATATACAGAGACCTCACGACTCATTGTTTTCTAACTCATTACTAACCTGATCTAATCTGGAGAGTTCACGACTAAAGAAAATCCAAGTTTCCAGACACTTTTCCTTAACCCATGATTTGTTCTATGACACTGCGACCAAAGCCTTTGTCTCCGTGTTGCCAAAAAATATTAAGAAGGTAAATATTACTTGGAGACTTTGCGACTGAAGGAAACTGCTAAGTCTCGTGACTTTTAAAGGAATATTCTTTTCTCTCAGAGACAATCCGACTAAGGTGAATCAATAAATATCAAAATAAAATGGAATATTCATTTGGTATTAAGATACTAGGTGACTAATCTTAAAAGGCACATGATTTATTATATGACTTAAGATTCCAAAAAGGTAACTCGAAAACATAAACTTGATCAACATTTCTAGGGCTTTTGATATTTCTGCATACAATGAAACTTTAAGACATAGGGTTTTTTACCATTTCTCTAGATTTTGACATAAGAACATGGAACTTTCTTAGGGATTTTGCAATTTCAGACATACTTTCAGCATTTGGGCAACTCTCAATCATGAGGACATAAAAAAATTTAGGGAAAACACTAGGACTGGAAATACAACCAACACTATGTCAACAAGTTGGTCCATTATGGAATCATCCTCATTGACTTCAATCTGTAGTGAATCTAGGAGAATACCATTGATGTCCTGTAGAACTCTATTTATTTTCTTCTCTGCTCGGAGCTTCTGTTGTTTTACTCTTTTCTTCCATAGCTCCCCAAGGTGTCCATATGCTCGGTTGTTAGCTTGGAATGATCCCAATTTGGAATCACAATATCTTCCTCAAGCTCAACATCATCATTTATCATTTCCTTTTCTTTACCCTTGACCTTGGGATTAGGTGAAGGAACAATTTCCTTACCTTTTCCAACCTCATCCTTGTCCCCAGTGTTCAGTTGGAGTAAGTCATTAAATTTTAATGCACCAACTGCAGAATTAGAGCTAACTGTAGAAAAATTCACAATGTCCTTCTGTGACTCAATTTGGCTTGGCCCAGTAGTAGGTATATCCTGATGCTCAGTTCCCACTAAACTTTATGTAGGTTCTGTGATCTTTTCCTTGCTCGGAGATAAGATTTTCTGAATAGGTGATTGGGGCAGGGATGCCATCACTTCTACTGCTATCTGTTCAACATTAGATTCTTCAATGGTCTCAACCTCAGGTAAATCTTCATCTTTGACATGTACATGAGGGTCTTTTCTTTGTTCCTCTACCTTATCTTCTTCCTTGATTTCAAAAATTGTCTTCCATATCTTTGTTGCGGACTACACAACATCCTCTATTTTCTTGCTCAAATTTTGACAAGTCCTAAACCTTGGAGTGTGATTACTCTCATACTTAGTCATATCATATTTTACCTCTTTATCAGTCATAGTAGGCATGAATTACTTCAAGGTTTGATTTCTAATGTCCCTTTTAATTTGAACTGCATTGTGCCAGTGAATGGTGATTGCCTTGAGAAGGTCTTCAGTCATATGGCTTTTCAATTCAGATGGATCATACTTCCATATTGCCATTTTCTCTACTAATGCATCCTCAAGCATCTTCTTCTCATCCTTGGTTCTGGAAGCATACTTCAGTGATTTGAGAGATCCCATACCACTGCCTCCTTTCAATTATTCAATCTTCTACTGAAAGGTAGGTGGTGGCCTCTTGAATGTGACTGTATCTTCTTCTTCATCTTCTTTAGGCATTGTCAGTTTTCTTCTAGATCTTCTGGGTTTTCTTGTAGTGAAGATAGGGGTAGAGATCTTTGGTGTTTTCTTGGGGGCCAACCTCTTCCTCTTCTTAGGAGGCTTTTCTTCTACCTCTTCTTATTCTTTCTTAGATTCATCTTCTTCTACCTTTATTTCATCCTCTTTACTTGCAATGATTGAAGGAGGAGAGTCACATGATTTTCCATATTTCTTTCCAAACTTCTCTAATCTCTTCTTTCCTCTCTTCAAGATTTTAGAAATCTCAATCTCCAATGATATTTTTCCCTTGGCTTATTCATAAGTACCAAAATATGGTGCTTTATAATAAATAGGTTCATTTACAAGAGCTTCAATAATGTCTCTTGTCTCATCAATGTTAACCTCATATGCAAGAGGTTTCACCCATGCAACCCTAGGCTTGACTACTTGGATGTATACTTTGTCACAATAAACTAGGAAGCATATATCATCCTTATAGTCCTCTACCAATTGTTTTGGAATTTTGTATCTATTATGCATTTTCTCTCTGAAACTTTCAAAGTAAGCATCCATGATAGTTTCAAAGTTATCTCCCAATTATGTTATAAATTCATTTATCTTATTGACTATAGGTTTGTCCTTTTTTCATACAATTGTGCCTTTTGAAGGGAAAAAACTTATGAACATAAAAGAATATGTAGACCAAAAAAAAACCAAACTTACACGGATTGGTCTTGGATGCCTGGATGCTCTCCATGTTTTTTCTCAGTTGGATGAGCTACAACTCGACAAGGTTGAATGACAGATTGTTCTTGACCACTTTGTATGCCAAGTCCACAGCCTCACAAGGTACACTATTTGGTCAGCTTGAGCTGTATATCTTGTGTGCAATCACATGAATTCTGAACTTCAGTTCCATGTCAATGACTCCATTCAACTTCATTCCTCTTCCATCCCACTCGACAAAAGTCTTCTTGGCTAGGTCATCTCGGGGTAGGTTTTTGGTAGCTTTAGGTTTTTCAAGCATTGGGTACCCTTTCACTTGGTGTACCATCATCTTAGTGATCTTCACTGGTTGCTCCAACCAGATATGCATGTCGTGAACATGGCTCAGAACAAACCTAATCCACTTTATCTTAAAGTTCTTCGGCATATGCAAAATGAGGGTTAAACCCTTGACTTCGAGGTACTTGTGTTCTGACTTTAGATTCCCGTCCACACAAAGTGTCTCATATGCTTTATTCAGCTCCAATATGCCTAGCTATTGAATGTTGCAATGATAGAAACTTTGAATGTCATGAATCAATAGTACCTTAGGAGGAATTTATGAATGGGCTCCCATCGGATCTGTCTCCTCTACAATCATTGGATGAAGTTTAAAATTTGGTGGTTTGCAAACAACATTCTTTACTAACATCTCAGATCCCTTCATAACCTTACTGCTGGATGAAGATGCCTTAATTGCTTGGAGGATTGATGAAACTTCACTGCAACTAAAGCTTTCAAACACAAATTCATTCTGAAATTGCTATAAGCTCTTAATCACTCTGTAAACTGTAAACAATAACCCTTTGATTTCACAATTTATGAGAAATGTCATCATAGGTTTTCATTAAATGCTTCATACATGGTAGTTGTGACATCTTAGGTAGTTCTCCCAGACTTACTCAGAAGTTTGGAAAAAACAAACTTTGCATCTTTGAAACCATTCAACCTGACTTAACTCACTTAAGCCTGAGTAACTTGAATATAACTGAGATCCTGACTCGGTTAGAACCATAATGTTTCCTAGTGCATCGATATGCAGATTTGGACTTGCTAGCATATCTGGAACTGATGTATGATGGCTTGTATATAGAGTTCCAGTTATCTCCTTGCATCTTTATTTGGAGATTGTGGATCCACCCAATTCACTATTTTGGGTGCCATTTGATCCTTCATTGTTTTGGTCTGAATTCTTAGGGGACTTCCTTACCCACTGCTGACTCATCTGAGTTTTGATTTCAGAAACTTTTTCTTTGCCTTTCTCAATATAAGTATCCACTTTTTCTCTGTTCATACAATTCTTTCTTAGATGACCGAGTTGTTTACACACATAACATCTCTTAGTAGGATTCCTTTTTCTGAGATGAGTCTTTGTACAATTTGCACCAATATTCCCGTATTCACCACAATGAAAAAATATGCACCATGTGTTGTAATCCCAACCAAAAATTGTTTTAGCTAGTTTTTCAACAGGGTTCCATTTCTTAGTTCTACACTCAGAAGACTTATGACCTTGTTTGTTGTAATTGAAACATTTTCCTTCAAACCTAGGTTTCTCAGTGCATTCACTTGCTCTGCAACTCGGTTACAACTAACTCTAATTTTTATTTTTCAAAAGTGTTTTTGTAACCCTGCTATATATATATACATATATATCTCTTCTTCTCTGTACATGTATTACCTCATATATATATATATATATATAATTTTTATCTTTCCCCCTTGTATAAAATTTCTAACTTTCCCCCTTGTTTTTGAAAAAAATGCCAAAAAGCATATCCACAAGGTAATTCCAAAATAGGAGAGGAAATCACAATGTACCTTAAAATTTTGAGACAAAGTCTTGTCCCAATTTGCTTGCAACACCTTCAGGATGTGAAAATCAATCTGAATTTCTACAGACAACTCCATCATAACCTCTACAATTGAAAAGTTGTTATCATGGATGAGTGTCTTTGCATGAGCAATATGTTTCTGCATGACATCCATATAAGGAAGGAGTTGGCTCTATATAGTTGTTAGGGATTCCATTGTTCTTGCTTCTTCCCTTAGTAGCTCTGCCTGTAGATCAGTCAAATACTTGATCTTTACAAAATGTGTTGAACTTGAACTTGGATCAAGTGCCAACTGGCTTGTACTTGCCTTTAAATCATTGTCAATCTTTGTCAGCTTGTTCTTTATTTCCATGGTAAAGTTGGAAGCATCACTAAAATTTACAAATAATGCCACAACATTATTCAAATTGGTTTATAGAGAGCTAATGATAGTGGTTAGCTTCACCTGATCTATTGCAATTTTCCTGCAACATTCTCTAGAATGTTATTCTCAAATTTTCTTTCTACTTTCTACTGTAATTTCTCCTGTCCACTAAGATCATGATTAAACTTGTGAACTATGTCAAAAAGTTGGTCCATTATGGAGTCATCCTCATTGACTTCAATCTCTAGTGAATCCAAGAAAATACCTTTGATGTCCTTTAGAACTCTGTTTCTTTTCTTCTCTGCTCAGAGCTTCTGTTGTTTTGCTCTTTTCTTTCATAGCTCCCCAAGGATTCCATATGCTCGGTTGTCAGGTTGGAAAGATCCCAATTTGGAATCACAATATCTTCCTCAAGGTCAACATCATGAGTTATTGTTTCCTTTTCTTTACCCTTCACCTTGGGATTAGGTGAAGGAACGATTTCCTTACCTTTTCCAACATCATCCTTTTCCTCAGTGTTCAGTTGGAGTAAGTCATTAAATTTTAATGCACCAATTGCAGAATCAGTGCTAACTATAGAAAAATTCACAGTGTCCTTCTTTGACTTGGTTTGGCTTGGCCCAGTAGTAGGTAGAGCCTGATGCTTGATTCCCACTAATCTTGATGTAGATTATGTGATCTTTTCCTTGCTTGAAGATAAGATTTTCTGAATAGGTGATTGGGGCAGGGATGCAATCATTTCTACTGCTACCTATTCAGCATTAGATTCTTCAATGGTCTGAACCTCAGGTAACTCTTCATTTTTGACATGTACATGAGGGTCTTTTCTTTTTTCCTCTGCCTTATCTTCTTCCTTTATTTTAGAAATTGTCTTCCATATCTTTGCTGCGCACTGCGCAACATCCTCCATTTTCTTGCTCAAAATTTGAAAAGTCCTAAACCTTGGAGTGTGATTACTCTCATACTTAGTCATAGCATCTTTTACCTCTTTATCAGTCATAGAAGGCATGAATTTCTTCAAGGTTTTCTTTTTGATGTCCTTTTTAATTTGAACTGCATTGTGTGAGTAAACTGTAATTGCCTTCAGCAGGTCTTCAGTCATATGGCTTTTCAATTCAGATGGATCATACTTCCATCTTTCCATTTTCTCTACTAATGCATCCTCAATCACCTTCTACTCATCCTTGGTTCTGGAAGCATACTTCAGTGATTTGAGAGATCCCATACCACTACCTCCTTTCAATTATTCAATCTTCTTCTCAAAGGTAGGTGGTGGCCTCTTGAATGTGACTGTATCTTCTTCTTAATCTTCTTTAGGCATTGTTAGTTTTCTTCTAGATCTTCTGGGTTTTCTTGTAGTGAAGACATGGGTAGAGATCTTTGGTTTTTTTGGGGGGCCAACCTCTTCCTCTTCTTAGGAGGCTTTGCTTCTACCTCTTCTTCTTCTTTCTCAGATTCATCTTCTTCTACCTTTATTTCATCCTCTTTACTTGCAGTGATTGAAGGAGGAGAGTCAGATGATTTTCCATACTTATTTCCAAACTTATCTAATCTCTTCTTTCCTCTCTTCAAGATTTTAGGAATCTCAATCTCCAATGATATTCTTCCCTTTGATTTTTCATAAGTACCAAAATATGGTGCTTTAGAATCAATAGGTTCATTTACAAGAGCTTTAATAATGTCTCTTGTCTCATCAATGTTAACCTCATATGCAAGAGGTTTCACCCATGCAACCCTAGGCTTGACTGCTTGGATGTATACTTTGTGACAATCAACTAGGAAGCATATGTCATCCTTATAGTCCTCTACCATTTGTTTTGGAATTCTGTATCTATTTTGCATTTTCTCTCTGAAACTTTCAGAGTAAGCATTCATGATGCTTTCAAAGTTAGCTCCCAATTCTATTATAAATTCATTTATCTGATAGACTATAGGTCTGTCCTTGTTCCATACAACTGTGTCTTTTGAAGGAAAAACTTCTGAACATAAAATAATATGCAGACCATAAGTAAACCAAACTTAAACAGATTGGTCTTGGATGCCTGGATGCTCTCCATGTTTTTTCTTAGTTAAATGAGCTACAACTCAGCAAGGTCGAATGACAGATTGTTCTTGACCACTTTGTATGCCAAGTCTATAGCCTCACATGGTACACTATTTGGTTGTCTTGAACTGTATATCTTGTGTGCAATCACATGAATTATGAACTTCAGTTCCATGTCAGTGACTCCATTCAACTTCATGCATCTTCCATCCCACTCGGCAAGAGTCTTCTTGGCTAGGTCATCTCGAGGTAGGTTTTTGGTAGCTTTAGGTTTGTCAAGCATTGGGTACCCTTTCACTCGGTGTACCATCATCAAAGTGATCTTCACTGGTTTTTCCAACCAGAGATGCATGTTGTGAACATGGATTAGAACAAACCTAATCCACTTTATCTTAAAGTTCTTCGACATATGAAAAATATGGGTTAAACCCTTGACTTCAAGGTGCTTGTGTTCCGACTTTAGATTGTCATCCACACAAAGTGTCTCATATGCTTTTTTCAGCTCCAATGTGCCTAGCTATTGAATGATGCAATGATAGAAAATTTATATGTCATGAATCAACAGTACCTTAGGAGGAATTTGGGAATGGGCTCCCATCAGATCTATCTCCTCTGCAATCGCTGGATGAAGTTTAAACTTTGGCAGTTCGCAGACAACATTCCTTACATCTTGGATCCCTTCTTAACCTTACTGCTGGATGAAGATGCCATAATCACTCAGAGGATTGATGAACTTTTCTACAACTAAAGATTTCAAACACAAATTTGATCTAAGATCGCTATAAGCTCTTAATCACTCTGTAAACTGTAAACAATAACCCTTTGATTTCACAATTTATTAGAAATGTCATCATAGGTTTTCATTAATTACTTCCTACATGGTAGTTGTGACATCTCAGGTAGTTCTCCCAGACTTACTCGAAAGTTCGACAAAAACAAACTTTGCATCTTTGATACCATTCAACCCAACTTAACTCAGTTAAGCCTAAGTAACTTGGATGTAACTGAGATCCTAACTTAGTTAGAACCATAATGTGTCCTAGTGCATTGATATGCAGATTTGGACTTGCTAGCATATGTAGAACTGATGTATGATGGCCTGTATGCACAGTTCTATTTATCTCCTTGCATCTTTATTTAGAGATTGTGGATCCACCCAATTCACTTTTTTGGGTGCCATTTGATCATTCATTATTTAGGTCTGAATTCTCAGGGGACTTCCTTACCCACTGCTGAGTCATTTGAGTTCTGATTTCAGAAACTTTTTCTTTGCCTTTCTCAAAATTAGTATCCACTTTTTCTTTGTTCATATAATTCTTTCTTAGATGATTGAGTTGTTTGCACACATAACATCTCTTAGTAGGATTCCTTTTTCTGAGATGAGTCTTTGTACAATTTGCACCAATATTCCCATATTCACCACAATGAAAAAATATGCTCCATGTGTTGTAATCCCAACCAAAAATTGTTTTATCTAGTTGTTCAACATGTTTCCATTTCTTAGTTCTACACTCGGAAGACTTATGACATTGTTTGTTACAATTGAAACATTTTCCTTCAAACCTAGGTTTCTCAGTGCATTCACTTGCCCTATGTCCATGGTTTTTGCACCTGTAGCATTTTCCATTAAACTTTGACTTTCCATTGCTCCAATACTTATTTGACGTATGCCCTAACTTACCACAGTGATTACATGTATGTTTCTTGTTCTTTTGAGCTCCTTGCTGTGAGGATTCACCTTGTTCAGTATAACCTAATCTAGTCTTTCCATGATGTTTGAATTGAGTTTTCTCTATCAAATGATCCATGCTTACTTATGAATTCATCATACTCTCATTGGTTTTCTTTTAGTATTGAGATCATTTTGCAATCTTTCATTTTCAGTCCCCGGATTGATAACTTCTTGATTTTCACTATTGCGTTGATTTATCATATCTGCTTGCTGAAGTGAAAAATGGTGGATTTCATTTTTTCTTCTTCTAATCTTGTACTTATCAATATTTTATCTTCTTGTTCCATTTCTCTGTCATTTTCTGCTTGGTTCTTTTTTTCCATGACTTCACATATTCTGACTGAATGAATTTCTTGTTCTCTTTTTAACTTACTGAATTCTTCATGTAAATTGAGATTATTTGCAAGTAGGTCTTCAATGGATGCATCAACTTCTTCAAAACTTCTTTCTTTGCATAAATATTCAATTCTGTCTTCTATGTAACTTTTATCATTCATCTGCATTTCTAAATCTTTTCTTCTTTTCAGGGAATGAGAGAGATGCTACTTGAGTTTTCTAATTTTATCCATGGCCACTTGTAGATCTATCTTTTCATTTTCAATGGCTTTCCCCAGTTTGTATATTTCCATTGCCTCTAATCTTTTCTCAAGATGTTAAAATTCTGATAAGAGAACCAAAGCTCTTATACCAATTGTTGGAAATATATTGAGGCTAGGTGACTGAGAGGGGGGGTGGGGGTGAATCATGAACGAATACAACTTATTCAATTTTATCCTTTATTAGATTGTCTAATCTGATTACATGCATGGAACAGAAAAGAAATAAACACTCATAACACTTGACACAATATTTGGTTACCCAGAAACCTTCCAAATACAAAGTAAAACTAGGGTGGGGATGGTACCCACAAGATTTAGTACTGAAGTAACAAATTTGGTTGGTTAAGGCTTACAATTGACCACTTCTATTGGGCTGCCTTGTCAAGATCAATAAGGATTGCTAGGTCCACCTTGTGAAAGAATTTATATAATATAATAAAGTATGCACTCTATTAGGAGATTTGATAAGGACTGTTAAGTCAACCTTGTTAAAGGATTTTTTTGATACACCTGTTAGGATGAACGAGTGAATGATCTACTATGAAAATTAGATTTTCTGAATATGATCCTTTGAAATAATACTGATAACCTGAATGTGATCAATGATTCTCTATTGTTCCTTTATATTTCTTTATCCGTCTAATCAATCTCCTACTTCATATTTGTATATCCATACTTATACATGTGCTACATCTATTCATCATTTTGGATAAAAAAAGTACCTTACATATATATATATCTATCCAAATCAATTACCTCTATAAGTCGGCTACTTATCATATTTAATTAGTATCAAACAATATGAACTAAGTCGGCCCAATGCTGATACTTGGGTCCAGTAATCCACTAGGGTGATATACTGACACTCGGGCGACACAGTGAATTGGAAACTCTGGCACTCGGGTAACACTGGGTGCTCGGGTCACATTGATCACTTGGAGATGGTAACCCAGGTAACACTGGTGACTTGGGTGATACTGTTCTGAACTAACTTCTCGAATGGCACTGCAACTGCTTGGGTTACACTTCAAGCTGCTGGGTTGGTGAAAACTGTATTCATATAAGTGACTAAGTGTTTTGGAACTAATTGACATGTCTTTCCATAAGGTCTACAATCTCCCCCTTTGGCATTAATGACAAAAAAACTTATCATATCCAAAATTTTTGATCAAACTACTAAGTCAAAATACAATGATATACTGACACTCGGGCCACACAGTGAATTGGAAACTTTGGCACTCGGGTAACACTGAGTGCTCGGGTCACATTGTTCACTCAGAGATGGTAACTCGAGTAACACCGGTGACTCAGGTGATACTGTTCTAAACTAACTTCTAGGTTGACACTGCAAATGCTTGGGTTACACTTCAAGCTGCTGGCTCAGTCAACACTGTATTCATATAAGTGACTAAGTGTTTTGGCACTAATTGACAACATGTCTACCCATAAGGTCTACAATCTTCCCCTTTGGCATTAGTGAAAAAAACACTTACCATATCTAAAATTTCTGATCAAACTGCTAAGTCAAAACTCCCCCTTACTATGTGCTTGGGTACTTGCTCAGTTTGACTATTGCTCTGCAACTCGGGTACAACTGACTCTGTTTTGTATTTTTCAAAAATGTTTTAGTAACTCTGCTATATATATATTTAGATATATCTTCTTATTTATACATGTATTTCCTCACATATATATACAATTTCTATCTTTCCCCCTTGTATGCAATTTCTAACTTTCCCCCTTGTTTTTGACACAAATGCCAAAAAGCATATCCACAAGGTAATTCCAAAATAGGTGATGAAATCACAATGTACCTTAAAAATTTGAGACAAAGTATATTTCCCAATTGTCTTGCAACACCTTCAGGATGTGCAACTCAATCTAAATTTCTACAGACAACTCCATCATAAGCTTTGCAACTGAAAAGTTGTTATCATGGATGAGTGTCTTTGCATGAGAAATATGTTTATGCATGACATCCATATGAGGAAGGAGTTGGCTCTGTATAGTTTTTAGGGATTCCCTTGTTCTTGATTCTTCCCTTAGTATCTCTCCTTGTAGATCAGTTAGATACTTGATCTTTAAAAAATGTGTTGAACTTGAACTTGGATCAAGTGCCAACTGGCTTGCACTTGCCTTCAAATCATTGTCAATCTTTGTCATCTTTTTCTTTATTTCCATGGTAAAGTTGGAAGTGTCACTCAACTTTACAAATAATTCGACAACATTATTCACAGTGGTTTCTAGAGAGCTAATGATAGTGGTTAGCTTCACCTAATCTATTTCAATCTTTCATGCAACATTCTCTAGAACCTTATTCTCAAAATTTCTTTCTGCCTTCTGCAATAATTTCTCCTGTCCACTAAGATCATGATTAAAATTGTGAACTATGTCAACCAGTTGGTCTATTATGGAATCATCCTCATTGAATTCAATCTCTAGTGAATCCAGGAAAATACCTTTGATATCCTGTAGAACTCTATTTCTTTTCTTCTCTGCTCAGAGCTTCTGTTGTTTTGCTATTTTCTTCCATAGCTCCCCAAGGATGTCCATATGCTCGGTTGTCAGGTTGGAAATATCCCAATTTGGAATCACAATATCTTCCTCAAGGTCAAAATCATCAGTTATTGTTTCCTTTTCTTTACCCTTGACCTTGGGATTAGGTGAAGGAATGATTTCCTTAACTTTTCTAGACCTCATCCTTGTCCTCAGTGTTCAGTTGGAGTAAGTCATTAAATTTTAATGCACCAACTACAGAATCAGTGCTAATTGTGGAAACATTCACAGTGTCCTTCTATGACTCCATTTGGCTTGGACCATTAATAGGTAGAGCCTGATGCTCAGTTCCCACTAAACTTGATGTAGATTCTGTGATCTTTTCGTTGCTTAGAGATAAGATTTTCTAAATAGGTGATTGGGGCAGGGATGACATCACTTCTACTGCTATCTATTTAGAATTAGATTCTTCAATGGTCTGAACCTTAGGTAAATCTTCATCTTTGACCTGTACATGAGGGTCTTTTCTTTGTTCCTCTACCTTGTCTTATTCCTTGATTTCAAAAATTGTCTTCCATATCTTTGTTGCGGACTGCACAACATCCTCTATTTTCTTGCTCAAATTTTGAAAAGTCCTAAACCTTGGAGTGTGATTACTCTCATACTTAGTCATAGCATCTTTTACCTCTTTATTAGTCATAGTAGGCATGAATTTCTTCAAGGATTTCTTTTTGATGTCCTTTTTAATTTGAACTGCATTGTGCCAGTGAATGGTGATTGCCTTGAGAAGGTCTTCATTCATATGGCTTTTCAATTCAAATGGATCATACTTCCATCTTTCCATTTTCTCTACTAATGCATCCTCAATCATCTTCTGCTCATCCTTGGTTCTGGAAGCATACTTCAATGATTTGAGTGATCCCATACCACCGCCTCCTTTCAATTATTCAATATTCTTCTCAAAGGTAGGTGGTGGCCTCTTGAATGTGACTGTATCTTCTTCTTCATCTTCTTTAGGCATTGTCAGTTTTCTTCTAGATCTTCTGGGTTTGCTTTTAGTGAAGACAGGGGTAGAGATCTTTAGTGTTTTCTTGGGGGCCAACCTCTTCCTCTTCTTAGGAGGCTTTGCTTCTACCTCTTCTTCTTCTTTCTCAGATTCATCTTATTCTACCTTTATTTCATCCTCTTTTTCTTTCAGTAATTGAAGGGGGAGAGTCAGATGATTTTCCATATTTATTATCAAACTTCTCTAATCTCTTCTTTCCTCTCTTCAAGATTTTAGGAATCTCAATCTCCAATGATATTCTTCCCTTGAATTCATCATAAGTATGAAAATATGGTGCTTTAGAATCACTAGGTTCATTTACAAGAGCTTCAATAATGTCTCTTGTCTCATTAATGTTAACCTCATATGCAAGAGGTTTCAGCCATGCAACCCTAGGCTTGAATGCTTGGATGTATACTTTTTCAGAATCAACTAGGAAGCATATTTCATCCTTATAGTCCTCTACCAATTGTTTTGGAATTCTGTATCTATTCTACATTTTCTCTCTAAAAATTTCAAAGTAAGCATCCATGATGCTTTCAAAGTTATTCTATTATAAATTCATTTATCTGAAAGACTATAGGTTTGTCCTTTTTCCATACAACTGTGCCTTTTGAAGGGAAAAAATTCTGAACATAAAAGAATATGCATACCAGAAGTAAACCAAACTTACATGGATTGGTCTTGGATGCCCGGATGCTCTCCATGTTTTTTCTCAATTGGATGAGCTACAACTCAACAAGGTCGAATGATAGATTGTTCTTGACTACTTTGTTTTCCAAGTCCACAGCCTCACATGGTACACTATTTGGTCAGCTTGAACTATATATCTTGTGTGCAATCACATGACTTTCGAACTGCAATTCCATGTCAATGACTCCATTCAACTTCATGCCTCTTCCATCCCACTTAGCAAGATTCTTCTTGGCTAGGTCATCTTGAGGTAGGTTTTTAGTAGCTTTAGGTTTGTCAAGCATTGGGTACCCTATCACTCGGTGTACCATCATCAAAGTGATCTTCACTAGTTGCTCCTACCAGAGATGCATGTCGTGAACATGGTTTAGAACAAACCTAATCCATTTTATCTAAAATTTCTTCAGCATATGAAAAATGTTGGTTAAACCCTTGACTTTGAGGTGCTTATGTTCCGGCTTTAGATTCCTATCCACACAAAGTGTCTCATATGCTTTATTCATCTCCAATGTGCCTAGCTATTGAATATTTCAATGATAGAAACTTTGAATGTCATGAATCAACAGTACCTTAGGAGGAATTTTGGAATGGGATCCCATCAGATATGTCTCCTCTGCAATCACTGGATGAAGTTTAAACTTTGGCGGTTCGCAGACAACATTCCTTACCAACATCTCGAATCCCTTCTTAACCTTACTACTAGATGAAGACACCATAATCACTTGGGGGATTGATGAAACTTTGTTGTGACTAAAGATTTCAAACACAAATTCATTCTGAGATCACTATAAGCTCTTAATCACTCTGTAAACTGTAAACAATAACCCTTTGATTTCACAATTTATGAGAAATGTCATCATAGGTTTTCATTAAATGCTTCATACATGGTAGTTGTGACAACTTGGTTAGTTCTCCCAGACTTAATCAGAAGTTTGACAAAAAATAACTTTGCATCTTTGAAACCATTCAACATGACTTAAATTGGTTAAGCCTAAGTAACTCGGATGTAACTGAGATCTTGACTCGGTTACAACCATAATGTGTCCTAGTGCATCGATATGCAGATTTGGACTTGCTAGCATATCTGGAACTGATGTATGATGGATTGTATGCACAGTTCTAGTTATCTCCTTGCATCTTTATTCAGAGACTGTGGATCCACCCAATTTACTATTTTGGGTGCCATTTGATCCTTCATTGTTTAGGTCTGAATTCTCAGGGGACTTCCTTACCCACTGCTGACTCATTTGAGTTATGATTTCAGAAAATTTTTCTTTTCCTTTCTCAAAATCAGTATCCACTTTTTCTCTGTTCATACAATTCTTGCTTAGATGACTGAGTTGTTTACACACATAACATATCTTAGTAAGATTCCTTTTTCTGAGATGAGTCTTTGCACAATTTGCACCAATATGCTCATATTCACCACAATGACAAAATATGCTCCATGTGTTGTAATCCCAACCAAAAATTGTTTTAGCTAGTTGTTCAACACGGTTCCATTTCTTAGTTCTGCACTCAGAAGACTTATGACCTTGTTTGTTACAATTGAAACATTTTTCTTCAAACATAGGTTTCTCAGTGCATTCACTTGCCCTATGTCCATGGTTTTTGCACATGTAGCATTTTCCATTAAACTTTGACTTTCCATTGGTCCAATATTTATTTGATGTATGCCCTAACTTACCACAATGATTACATGTAGGTTTCTTGTTCTTTTGAGCTCCTTGCTGTGAGGATTCACCTTGTTTAGTATATAACCTAACCCAGTCTGTCCATGATGTCTGAATTGAGTTTTCTCTGTCAACTGATCCATGCTTACTTGTGAATTCATCATACTCTGATTGGTTTGCTTTGAGTATTGAGATCATTTTGCAATCTTTCATTTTCACTCCTCAGATTGATAACTTCTTGATTTTCACTATTGAGTTGATTTATCATATCTGCTTGCTGAAGTGACAAATGATGGATTTCATTTTCTTTTTCTTCTAATCTTGTACTTAGAAATATTTTATCTTCTTGTGCCATTTCTCTATCATTTTCTTCTTGGTTCTTTTGTTCCACAACTTCACATATTCTGACTGAATGAATTTCTTGTTCTCTCTTTAACTTTCTGACTTCTTCATGTAAATTGAGATTCTTTGCAAGTAGGTTTTCAATGGCTGCATCAACTTCTTCAGAACTTCTTTGTTTGCATAAATCTTCAATTCTTTCTTCTATGCAAATTTTATCATTCATCTGCATTGCTAAATATTTTCTTCTTTTCAGGGAATGAGAGAGCTTCTCCTTGAGTTTTCTGATTTGATCCATGGCCACTTATAGATCTAGCTTTTCATTTTAAATGACTTTCTCCAGTCTGTATATTTCCATTGCCTCTGATCTTTTCTCAAGATGTTAAACTTTTGATAAGAAAACCAAAGCTCTGATAGCAATTGTTGGAAATATATTGAGGCTAGGTGACTGAGAGGGGGGGGGGGGGGAATCATGAACCAATACAACTTATTCATT
>MU223586.1:1059862-1089194 GCA_018584345.1 Thuja plicata | reverse complement strand
ATTGAGACTAGGAAAGACCTAGTTAGTTTGTGTTGCAGAATGGAGCATTCTTGATCAGTGCAATTGGTGTACACTAGGTGAAAGGTTAGGATCTTGTGTGAAGATACCTAAGGAGAGTAGGGTTGAGCATAGAACCCTAATAGGTCAGTGAGTTGGCCTAAGGAGACCCTAGAGAAGAATAGGGTAGAGAGCAAGCCTAGGTGTGTTACATCAGAGTGGTATCAGAGCCCCAAAAGATTTGGGATTGTATATGTCAGAGGTGGAATCTTGTGGTTCCATAGACATGGTAATAAATTCAGAGTTGTCTAGGGACATGGATAAGAAAAAGGAGAGGAATAGACTCCTTGAAGAGGCCCTAGCAGAGATGAATCTAAAATTACAAGAAGTAGTGGATGCAAGACACCAAGGTAGAGAAGGTGAAACGAGTGATAGAGGGAAGTAGAAGGTTGAAGAGGATGATATTATCCCTAAACTAGACCCTATGATGGAACAAGAACCATTCTTGAAAGCCATCAAGGCATTGGGTGGTAAATCCTTAGAAGGCATTCCATTGTTTAGTAGAAAAATGGACATTGAAACAGTGTTGGATTGGATTGAAGGGATGGAGAATCACTTTGAGTGTGAAGGCATAATAGATGCACAAAAGGTTAAGGTGGCTAAGTCAAGGCTTAGGGGATCATCCCTAACATGGTGGAAGCACCTGCAGGATGAAAGAGTTAGAATTGGGAAGCAACCTATAGCAAATTGGCAAGCAATGGTAACTAAGATGAAAGAGAACTTTTTACCAGAAGACTATGAGATCCAACTCCATAGAAGGAGACAAGGATTGAAGCATAAAGATATGGATGTAGCCTCCTATATAGAGGAATTTCAAAGACTCTATCTTAGATCAAAGAAACAAGAAGAAGAGCCAATCAGAGTGGCTAGGTATCTAGGTGGTTTGAAGTGGAACATCCAAGAAGAGATTAGCTTGTGGATCCCCACTACTGTTTAGAGATGTCAACAACTAGCTCTCAAGGTTGAAGAGAAGAATAGAAAGAAGAGTGACTCTAATATGAAGGGTAGAGACAGAGGGAGAGACCAAAGAGGACAAAGAGGAGGTTACCAAGGCAGGGGCAGTGAACAAAGAAGCCAAGGTGAAAGCAGATTGACAGAGCACACCAATGAATCCACACCAAGAGGTGGTTATGGCAGAGGTAGAGGTAATAAAATTGGATCCAATAGGGGAAGAGGAGGTAGAAGCAACTCCTATTTTTCAAACATGAAGTTCTACAATTGTGGACAGACTGGCCATCCAGCATATAGGTGTCCAGATAAGCCTAGTGCATCCAATAGTGACAAGAGGGTAGCTTATGTTCAAGAAGACACTTCTAGTGTCAAGGGACCTGATATTGATCATATAGACTCTGAGATGGGTGAGAATCTGATGTTTAGAAGGGTATTAATTAGGTAGCCAGTGAAGGATGAGCCTAAGCAAAGGAGGGCATTGTTTGGGATCAGATGTAAGATCCTTGGAAAAGTCTGCAAGGTGATAGTAGACTCTGGATCTACTAATAATATAATATCAGAGGAGACACTTACTAAGCTAAAATTAACCAAGATACCCCATGTGAACCCTTACAAGGTGACTTGGCTTAATAATCAATAGAGGGTGTTAGTAAATGAGCAAACATGGGTATAGTTCTCTATAACAGGCTACACGGATAAATTACTTTGTGACATCCTACCAATGGATGCTTGCCACTTATTGTTAGGAAGACCCTGACAATATGATAGAGAGGTAGTGTATCATGGAAAGGAGAATTCCATATCCTTTAAGAAGAATGATAAGACATTTAAAATATAGTCTTTATTGGAGGATGAAGAGCCACAGTCTAAGACTCCTACTGTGTTATTTTGTAGTGGAAAGGAGTTTGTAAAAGACATCAAGGAAGAGGCAAGTGCAGGGTATGCCATTTTGTTAAAGCCCAAGGATGAAGAGAAGATAGCTAAGGAGATAGTACCCAAGGAGATTCAGACTCTACTTGACAAATATAGTGATATAGTCAGTGATGGGACTCCTGCAACTTTGCCTCCTAAGAGAGTGATTAGTCATCAAATTGACTTCATACATGGTACCTCATTACCTAATAAAGTAGCTTATAAGCTAACCCATGACCAAAATTTAGAGGTAGCTAGAAAATTCCAAGAATTATTGGACCAAGGCTTGATTAAAAAGAGTATCAGCCCATGTGCATTCCCTGTGGTTTTAGCATCAAAGAAAGGTGGAAAATGGAGGCTATGTACTGATTCAAGGTCAATTAACAGAATCACCATAAAATATAGGTTTCCAATACCCAGGATAGAGGATCTTATGGATTTTCTTGGAGGGGCAATGTACTTTACCAACTTGGATTTGAATTGCCATCAGATAAGGGTCAAGGAGGGAGATGAGTGGAAGATAACATTCAAAACAACTGATGGGTTGTATGAGTGGCTTGTGATGCCATTTGGCCTCACCAATGCTCCTAGTACATTCATGAGGCTCATGAATGAAGTGCTTAAGGACTTCACAGGTAAGTTTATGGTGGTCTATTTTGATGACATATTGATCTATAGAAGAACAAAGGAAGACCACATCAAGCATGTTGAATCAGTGTTGAAGAAGTTGCATGAAGAGAAACTAGCCCTTAATTTGGAGAAGTGTGAGTTTGTCAAGCAAGAGCTTGTCTACTTGGGATTTGTGGTATCCAAGGGACCCTTGAAGATGGGACCAAGACAATTTTTTAGCTATACTGAATTGGCGACCACCTACATCAGCAGCTGAGGTAAGGAGTTTCCATGGCCTAGCTCAATTTTATAGGAAGTTCATTAGGAATTTCAATGGTATATGTGCACCATTGTTAGAAACTATTAAGGGTGGAAGTAAGGTTAAGTTTAGATGGAACTTAGAAGCTGGGAAATTATTTGAGATGTTGAAAAGGCAAGTAGCTACACAACCTGTCCTAACATTGCCTAGTTTTGATAAGTTATTCACTATTGAATGTGATGCAAGTGACATAGCAGTAGGAGGTGTGTTAAGTCAAGAGGGCAGATCAGTGGCCTTCTTTAGTGAGAAGCTGAATGAAGCTAAGAAGAAATACTCTTCTTATGACCTAGAATTATATGCTCTAGTGTAGTCATTAAGAAAGTGGAGACACTATCTTTTACCTAAGGAATTTGTGGTGTTTACTGACAATCAGGCCCTTAGCTACATCAATACACAAGAGAAGTTGAGTAGGAGACTCTTGACAGTCCAAGAAGTTCAGTTGAAAAGTATAGGCATAGAGAGTTTTAAGGACCTCTATCAAGCATATGAAGATTTTGGTGAGGCATATCAAGTGTGCCATGATTTTTAGAACCACTTCCATAGAAAATTCTCTGATTTCACATTGAAGAATGGACTGTTATTCAAAGGAAACCAGTTATGTGTGCCAAGGAGTTCTATGAGAATGAATCTCATACAAGAAAATCATAATGGATCTATGAGTGGACACTTTGGTGTAAACAAGACCTTGGAGTTAGTACAAAGGTTTTATCATTGGCCTAAGTTGACAAAAGATGTCACTAAATATGTGGAACAGTGTGTAGTATGCATGAATGCAAAGGGAGGTAGCAGCAATGCAGGCTTGTATCAACCCTTACCTGTCCCAAACAAACCTTGGGAGTGTGTGAACATGGACTTCATAGTGGGTCTACCAAAGACTAAGCAAGGCTATGATAGTATATATGTAGTAGTTGACATATTTAGCAAGATGAGGCATTTCATTCCATGCAAGACTACTAGTGATGCTAGTCACATAGCTTATCTATTCTTTAAAGAAGTTGTAAGGATTCATGGACTACCCATAAGCATTTATCTGATAGGGATGTTAAGTTCATGAGCCATTTTTGGAAAACATTATGTAATAGATTGGGTACAAACTTATCTTTTGGATCAGCATACTATCCTCAAACTGATGTTCAAACATAGGTGGTCAACATGGTGTTAAGTAACCTATTAAGGTGCCTAACCAAATAATATGGCCAGACATGGGATGTAGTCATACCTCAGGCAGAGTATGCCTATAATGACAGTCGGAACATGATGACAGGGAGGAGCCCATTTGAAATAGTTTATGGGATGCATCCTAGGGGAGTTTGTGAGCTTAGGGATCTTGGAGGAAGGGAGTATAATAGTGGGCATGCTGAGGACTTCACCCACACTATGAAGGATATCCAAGAGCAGGTCAAGAAAACTATACATGCCAGTCAGCAAAAGTTGAAGGGCAAAGTGGATGAGAAGAGAAAATATATCCAATTTCAAGTAGGAGACTATATTATGGTTCATTTGAAAAAGTCAAGAATGCAGAAGGGAGTCCCTAATAAGTTAAAGATGAAGAGAATAGGACCATGCAAAGTCCTAGCTAAATATGGGGCTAATGCCTACAAGATGGACTTACCTTCTGATTTGAATATCTCTTCTACTTTCAATGTGCAGGACCTAGTTTAGTTTAAAGGTCCATTGACTAAGATTAGCCAACATAATCAAGGAGTTCAGAGTGATATAGACCCTAATGTGGTGTCTACCAAACAACAATTGATAGTTGAGGAAGTTTTGGATTCAAGAGTGCAAAAGAAAACTAGACACAAGGTGTATATGGAACACCTTGTCAAGTGGAAAGATAGGCCTGAATCAGAGGATTCATGGATTGCAGAGTCTAACTTCAAGAAGTTGGGCTTCCTAACTCTTTGTTGTCTATAGGAGTGACTTGAATTTCCCTTTGTGGGGGAGTATGGTGTAGGAGCACCTAGGTAAGGCTCTTTGGTGACCTAGGGATTCTAGAGTTCTTTTGGCTTGTAGTGGTTCTAGCCAGACCACTAGTTGAATAATAGGACTAGAGGTGTCCTAAGGGGTGTTCTAGGTCTTTAGGGAAGGTCTTTTCAAGTTTGTTTGGTCTTTTAGGAGATAAGTGCCAAATTGGACCTTAATTGCCAATGTTGTGGTAATGGTGTGAATCAAGCACATAGGGGTCAAATTTAGAAATAAAGTGTTTTAGGACCTAAGAGAGGTAGGAATGGTCTACCTAAGTCTATTATGATATTTTCATGGTCTTAGAACAAAGTTTAGAGTGGATTTCCTAATATTGTGGAAAGTTGTCAAAATTGTCAATGTTGTCATTGACAACATTGACAACAATGATGCAAGAAGAGCATTTTTGCTCAAATGGTTATTGTAAATATCTGAAACCATCAGATTAGGCATGGGGACAAGTATAAGAGGCCTTCCTCAACCTGTAAGAAAGGTTGGTGAACATTTTGAATATACAATATTTTCTGTGTGTGCATTTTCAGAGCAATTTTAGTGAATTTTCTTGATTGCAGTAGTTAGATGGATTATATTACAGTCTGTAGCCACTGATTAATGTAGGGTAGGTTATTTTAAGATTTTTTGTGGAGTTCTTTTGTTAATTTGAAGTTTTTGTATTGGTTTAGTTAAATTCTTTGTGTTTTGCCTTATCGCTGGTCTGAACCAGGCAGGTTGGACAAATGGAGTCTGAACTCAACTTGCCACCGTAGATTCTATATAGGCTCTTGGCATGGGTGAGGAGAATCCATTTACATTATTTTTATAGAAGGAGGGGCCCAAGAAAGTATTTTTTCTATTTTTCCAATGATGCCCTAGGCGAGCCTGCTGTGCATGGCTAGAGACTGAGATACATTGCAAATGCTGCAAGGAGGGTTGAATGCATTGGTGGCTTCAACCAAAGCTCATGGAGGGATAGATTAATGTGTGAAATACCCCTAATTAAAAGGAGAAGGTTGGAGGAATGGTTTTGTGTGTTGAAAGAACACTCTTTTGTTCAGACTGTCAATAAGCCCTAAAATCCTAATTTTTAGGCATGATTGTAAGAAGGGTTGTATGGACAACTTGAGGATAGGAGATCTTGAAAATATCAAGGTAATTGATAAAGGGTGTTTGAATCATAAACCATTTTGGAGGCTTGTGTGGGAAAATTTCAAGTTATCTTCAAAAAGGCTAGAAAAAGGCCTAACTGGCTTGTAGCCCTATTTGGGGTGAGAAAGGTGCACTTTGAAGCACTCGATTGTTATATGTTTGTGAATGGTGTATGAAAGGGTTAAAATGGAACTAGTTGAGGTCTTTATGACCTATCCTTCCATGGAGCTAATTCCTAAGAGGAATTGATGCAATTCTTGAAGATTGAGACTAGGAAAGACCTAGTTAGTTTGTGTTGCAGAATGGAGCATTCTTGATCAGTGCAATTGGTGTACACTAGGTGAAAGGTTAGGATCTTGTGTGAAGATACCTAAGGAGAGTAGGGTTGAGAATAGAACCCTAATAGGTCAATGAGTTGGCCTATGGAGACCCTAGAGAATAATAGGGTAGAGAGCAAGCCTGGGTGTGTTACATCAATTCATTTGATCAATCGGTGTAGCATTGGGGTCATAGCCAACTTCAGGTAAAATATCTAATAGAATATCTCTGGCCAATAGAAGTACTTGTTTGTGTTTCCTTTCTTATCTAAGTTTGTCCCTTTTAGATTTCAATTTTAGTATGTCATATTTTCTCATTAATTCACTAGGACTCATCTTTGTAACATTAATAGGTCCTTGAATGGCCTCAACATCTTCTTATTTAATAATATCTTCAATTTATTCCTTAGGAATCATCATCTCCTTGCTCTTATTCTTGTAACTTGAACTTCCACTTAGGTCTAATTTTATTTTCACTGAGTGTGCTGCTACATCAGCTACATATTTCTTTTCAACGTCACCAGTCTGTCCAACTGTACCAGTTGAAATAGGTATCACCACCTCTATAACTTTATAATTTTGTTATTCCTCTTTACCTTGCACATCTTCAACTATATCAATAGGATCTTTTTGTGGTGTATCAGAATATATATCACCTATAATACCTTTAATCACTTTATTAGCAGTGACAATTTCATCTATTGTCACCTCATCAATGGTAGCCTCTTGTTGCTTCTCTTGACTATCAACTATCGGTTCATCATATTTATTTAACTTCATCCTTATGATATCTAAAGTCTCATCATGAACTGCCTAAGATTCACCAATGAGTATCCTACATACTCTGCTCCTTATTCTGAATTAAGGCCTAATAGCCTCAATTGTGAGATTTACATCTTGAATAGAAAATTTAGGCATAAGTAGACTTAATGCTTGTTCCATTATTTCTTTATCTTTCTTTGGAGCATATCTCCACCTAGCATCAATCTTCTTATAAATTGATCCAGGTATCATTTTATGTAGTTCACTTGGTCCTTTACAAAACTTAGGTAAATTGAATACAATACATCTTCAATTTTTTTCTTACCTTCTTCATCAAATCTCTCACACCACTAGTTGGCATAAATTACACCACCATATTATCTTATACCATCAACTATGGTGTTAGTAGTAAAAGTATTTCTAGTCTTAGGTTCAACTAGTTTCTTAGTTGTCATGCCAACAACCTTAGATCTTTTTCCACAGGCCTTCAACTCAACTTGCTCCTTATCAGGGTCAGTTTGAGGTTCTTCTTCCTCATATGCATCCTTCTTTTTTCTTTCTCTCTTTAACTCTTTATAACCATGATTCATTTCCTTCTTTATCTTATAAGTCTTCTATGCAGTCATAGGTATCTTCTCTAATTCTTTTTCCTTTTCCTTAACTACTACATGTTCAAAATTTTGTGCTGAAGAAATTCTAGTAGCTCTTCCTATATCCTTATCTATTGTAGAAGATACAACCTCTACCTTTTCCACTTTAGCGCAGAAAAAGAAGACCCTTCCTTCTCATACACATACTTCTTCCTAATATTATCCATCATGTCCTTAGATATTCTACTCTTATTTGCTAACTCATCAACTTGTTTCCTCACTCTTCTTTCTATCACTGGTGCCTTCAACTGTGAGTGAATTTTCAAATAGGTCTCTTTATAAGTACCAAACCTAGGAGTACTGACATCAATTAGTTTAGACAATAACTCATCAGCATGAAGTGATACAATATCACCTTCTACCTCATAACCCATCGGTAAATCCCAATAATTTCTTGGTTATATTACCTTCAACATGCATGTATTTGTATCTACAATAAAACATATATCATTTTTATACTTTTCTACAATATCGATTGGGATACGTTCTCTCTCATGCATACATGTCTGGAAATCTTTTAAATAACCCCACATAACACTGTTAAAGTTATTTCCTAACACACTTATATATCCTTGATTTGTACATATTAGCAATAATAGTCCACCAACACAACTGAGAGGGGGGGGTGAATCAATTGTGATCCAAATAATTAAAATTTAAAATTTATAAACCAAATACCCAATGCAAATATGAACACATCAAATGTAACACCATAACACAAGAAATTGTTGTTGAGGAGACCCTGTTAAGGGAAAAACCCCGGTGGGAATTAGTACCTACAAATATTGCACTGAAAGTATTGTATCCATGTTAGGATATTTATCCCTATTAGGAGATGATTATTACATACAGTCCATGTTAAAGGAAAAAACCTATTAAGAGTCAAGAGAAACAAAAGGCTCACTTCCTAGACACACTTCCCAAATATGAAGGTTAAATCCACCTTCCAGACACACTATCTGAAATACATATATAGGAGTAACAGTAACTAGTGAACTGAATAATAGCAACTTTTTTTGCTTAAACAGTTCCAATGATGTTCATCACAATCACTACCTCTACTGCACATCTAGAAAACTTCACAAATACAATCTCTTAGCTTTCACTTTTCACAACCATACCTATCTCATCAAGAAATAATTCTTCTTTATACCAGTTTACAATAAACAATTAGGTCAGCCTGTTAAGAATTCCCCAATGAAAATTTTTTTATATAAACCCTTCCTAAAATACACACAGTACCTTACACAAGTAAACATCAATTAAAACTTGTCAATTATACTCCAAGATCCATAATCCATGTTCTCCATCCTCTAAATAAGTTTCATCACAGTAGTCGGCCACAAATAGATCTTTGCAAGATCACACTCTTCAACTGACATCACCAAGAACACAACGATCCAAAAGTCACAAGTAACATTATCCAATATATCTTCTACCATTCCTTAATCTTGCAAATCATAACTCGTGCTCGCATCCAAGTTATATCTAAAACTCAGAGACTAACTCTGTCACAATTCTTTGTCATTGTTCTGTACTAGTCTTCACAAAAATAACCGTAACTTATTCCAACAGTAAGATCAAGCCAAGAGACCTTAGATATAAGATCATTTTCCATCCTTGTATACATTTCCATGCTCACATACTCTAAAATCCCATACAACATCCGTACACTTATGCTAGTCTTCCATTTACTAGTGATAACCAGTCCGTCTGAGATTTCCACTGAAATATATGTTGACATCAATGACAAAACATGAATGTCAACACCTCTCACAAAACCAATTACAAAAATACCCCCCTTGGAATTGATGGAAACATATGAGAAAATTCATCAACCCAAACAATATCCTTCTCAATACAATCTTCTCAATATCCTCTTCACAGCTCTCCCTAAAATAGAGGGATTTTCTACTTCTATCACTCCCCCCTTCATATCAATGGAAAAGGGTGCCATATCTATCTTTCTTCTTTGACCATTCCACCTCTGCAAGGTGTATCTTTGTCAAATCTTTATGCCTTCAACAGCCAGGTGCTTGATCACCCAAATATGTTATGATATGTTCTGCAATCACTCCCATTGAGGAACGCATCGAAGCATCAAGTCCAGTGATTGATATAGCTCTGATAACTAATGGATAGATGCATTTATGCATCATTTAATTCTTTAAAGGAGGGTTTCCCACCCCAATCATACCTCTGAGATACTCAAAAGCATCTTTTGGCAAAGGTTTTGTGAATATACCTGCTATTTTCTCCTTTGTACTTCACTCTGACTTCTTTTTCTGCAACCTTGTCTCTCAAAAAGTGATGTTTTATTGAGATGTGTTTGGTATTTGAATGCAAAAGAATATTCTTTGACATGTTCACTATGCTTGTATTATCATAATGTATAACCATTGGTTCTTCAAAAGTAATCCCAATATCCTTCAACATCTGCTTCATCCACACAATCTGTGTACAATTTATAGAAGCAACTACATACTCTGAATCAGTAGTAGACTGAGCTATACAATCATATTTATTAGTTAGCCATGAAACCAACCTTTTTCCAAGGAAAAATGCACCACCACTTGTTCTCTTTCTGAAATCAACACTTCCTTCCCAATCAACATTAGTATAAGCATGCAAAGTAAAATTATCAGAATTTTCATACCATAAGCCATATTCCAGTGTTCCCTTTAGATATCTGAATATCCTCTTAACTAGAAAAGGATGAGTCTCTTTAGGATCTGCTTGAAACCTCACAATAATTCCAACAACATTGGCAATGTCTAATCTAGTGTGATGTTAGATATTGTAAACCTCCAATCATGGATGAGTACTTTGTCTAAAATACACTTTGAGTTTCATGAGTAGTAGTAAGATTACAACCAGTAATCATAGGCATTCCAATAGGTTTACAATCTTCCATTCCAAACTTCTTCAACAATTCCTTAAGATACTTGGTTTGGGAGATGAAAATACCATGTTTGTCTTGAGTAATTTGCAAACTAAGAAAGAAATTCATTTCACCAATCATAGACATTTCAAATTCATTTTTCATTTCCTAAGAAAACTTCTTACTCATTTCATCATTACCTCCAAAAATAATGTTATCAACAAATACTTCAACAATAAAGATTTCATCTTCACTAGTTCTCAAATTCAAAGTATTGTCTGCACTACCTTTTTTGAAACCAAGATGTAGTAGATAACTATCCAGCCAAGCATACCATGCTCTAGGTGCTTGTTTGAGTCCATATAATGCATTTTTCAACTTGCAAACAATATCTTCATCATCTGTCAAAGGAAGTCCACCAGTATGCTCAATGTAGACTTCTTCCTCTAAATCTCCATTCAGGAATGCAGATTTCACATCCATATGATATACCTTAAAGTTCTTGTGTGCTGCATAAGCAAGGAACATCCTTACTTCTTATAATCTCACAACAGGAGAAAATATTTCTTGAAAGTCTATGCCTTCTTGTTGTGAGTAGCCTTTACAAACCAGCCTAGCCTCATTCCTTATTACCATAACTTCTTCATTCATTTTAAAACTGAAAACCCATTTATTCCTTATAACATTCTTGTCCTTAGGTCTAGGAACCAATTCCCAAGTGTTTTTTCACTCTATCTAATCCAATTCTTCTTGAATTTCTTTAGTCTAGGATTCATCTCTACATGCCTCATAAGTAGTTTTTTGTTCTACTTGTCATCTCATTTCTCATTCTAGATCTTGTCATCATTCCTTTATTTATTTTACCAATAATTTGATTTTCAGGATGGTTTTTCTTAACATACCTTGGTTTCTTTGGAGCCTCAGTAGAGTCATTCAAGCATGCCTCAATTTTATTATCAACCTCAAGAGTCTCCTCTTGTCTTTCAGTAACCTCCATGTTCTCTGTAATCAGATTACATTCATACATTCTTTCCTGAATCTGAAACCTCTCATCAATTCTCACATTAGCACTTTCAACTAACTTCCCCAATCTTATATTGAAACATTTGTAGCCTTGATCTTAGTGGAATAAACAAGGAAAATTCCTTCATCACTTCTAGCATCAAATTTTCCTATCTCACCATCCCTTTTGATATAACACTTACTACCAAATATTCTGAAGTATTTCACAGTAGGAGCATGATTAAACCAAAGTTCATAAGGTATGTTATTAGTACCTTCTTAGATTATAATTCTATTTAAAGTGTAGACTGCAGTACCAACAACTTCTCTCCAATGCACATGCAACACATCTCCTTCAAGCAACATAGTCCTGACAACATCTAATATAGTTCTATTTCTTCTCTCTGTAATCCTCTTCTGTTGTGGTGTCCTAGAAGCTAATGTTTGTATGTATATTTCATCCTCTTTGCAATAAGTATTAAACATATATGATGTAAAATCTCCACCTCTATCTGACCTCAAACATTTCATTTCTAGATCTGATTCATTTTCAAAATTTTCTTTAAAAATCTTAAACTTATCAAAAGCTTCAGACTTCTCTCTAAGAAATGCAACCCACATCATCCTAGAATAATCATCAACAAAGAGTGTAAAATTCCTTTCCCCATAGTAAGATCTTTTTCTTATAGGTCCACATAGATATGAATGTACCAGATCCAATTTCCCCTTTGCTGAGTAAGATTTGCTCTAAAAAATGGTTCTAGTTTGTTTCCCCATCACACATTCTCTACACATGGTGTTAGAGGGCTTCACAATTTTGGTAAATCTCTGACTGCATTTTTCATACTTGCTTTCACAATGTTATCAAAATTTATATGAAAAAACCTTCTATGCCATAACCAAATGTTATCAACCTTGCAACCAAACAAGTAGCCTCTATAGTATTCATTTCAAACACATTACCTCTTAACTTTGTACCTTATGCGATCATCTCTCATGAATAACTTCTGATAGTACATATTCCACCATTGAACTTTAAATGATATTCCTTTGTCTGCAAGTTGTCCAACACTCAACAAATTGTGCTTAAGTCCATCAACAAGTAATACATTGTCAGTATTAGTTTTACCATCAAGAGTAATTGAACCTACTCCAATGATCAATTTTGGAGTGTTATCACCAAATCTGACTACACTGCCATCATATTTATTTATCTGAGAAAACTTGATTTTATCACTAGTCATATGATGTGAACAACCACTATCTATGACCCATTCAAATTTATTTTCAACATGAGAAACTAAGGCTCTATCTTCATGAATAGGATCATCATCTTTAATAGCAATAAATCCAATTTCATCATAATCCACAATATCATCCTCATACACACCTTCACTAGCATAGTAACATTCCTTGTCCTTAGAATAATCTAGTCTATTAAACTTAGGTTTATGCTTAAGAACCCTTCTAGGACATCTAGATGCAAATGATCAATCTTATTACACGAAAAACACTTTAGGGGTAATTTTACTTCAAATTTCCCCTTAACTCTCTTTTCTCTTCTTGTGATCAAAGCCAAAAGTTCATCTAACTTTCTTCCCTCTTCTACTATCTTTGCCCAATCCTCAACATATTCACCAAGCTCTTCATACTAGTTATCTTTGCTGGTGCTTGCAAGACATGATAAAGCCTTTTTTTTATTGTGCACAATCACCTTGAATGCATATTCCACCCTAGGTAATGTATCTACCAACTGTGAAGCCTCAAAGGTGGTCAACTTAACAATCAATACCTCTCTATTGAAGTTCATTGACAAAGGTACGATTTCTTCTATCGCTTGCACTTTAGTTTTGTAAACATGTGTCAAATATCTAATAATATTTGTGATCACTTCTTGTTCAGTATATGTGCCTCCTACGTTTCTAATCCCTGTAACAACCTCTATAACCCTCTGTACATACGCTCTTACATTCTCATCATCTTGCATTCTTAAAATTTATATCTCAGTCTTCCAATTCTGTAACTGTGCTTTCTTAGTAAACTTATCTCCTTCATATATTGCCTCCACTCTTGTCCAGATTTTGTGTGCAAAATCCAAGTCTTTAACCTCTATGAATTCACCCTCTGAGAGTGCACTGATCAATGCTTCTCTTGCAAGCATATTAAAACTGAATACATTTTTTTCACCTATATCTGCAGTCTCTAATTCATCTTCATTCTTGATCTGTTCATCTTTCTTAGTAATAATCCAGTAATTAATCCTTAAGTAGAGTAGGTAAGTTCTCATCTTGTTCTTCCAACTGTCAAAATTTTCAGGATAAAATTTTGGACTATCCTTCCTAAAGTACGCCATATTCAATATCACCTCAAGCTGTTAAGATTTCTCCCAAAGGACCACATGATTTGATACCAATTATTAGCAATAATAGTCTACAAACACAACTGAGAGGGGGGGGGGGGGAATCNCACCTCAAGCTGTTAAGATTTCTCCCAAAGGACCACATGATTTGATACCAATTATTAGCAATAATAGTCTACAAACACAACTGAGAGGGGGGGGGGGTGAATCATTTGTTAGCCAAATACTTAAACTTTAAACTTTATTAACCAAATACTCAATGCAAATATGAATACATCAAATGTAACACTATAACACAAGAAATTGTTGTCGAGGAAACCTTGTTAAGGGAAAACCCCGGTGGGAATCAGTACCCAAAAATAATGCACTTAAAGTATTGTATCCCTGTTAGGAAATTTAGCCACGTAAGGAGCTGATTATTACATACAATAAACAATCCATGTTAAAGGATAAACCATGTTAAGAGTCAAGAGAAACAAAAGGCTCACTGCCCAGGCACACTACCCAAATGTGAAGGTTAAATCTACCTTCTGGACTCACTATCTGAAATACAGATATAGGAGTAACAATAACTAATGACCTAACTGATAGTAACTTGCTTTGCTTAAACAATTCCAATTAAGTTCATCACAATCACTACCTCTGCTCTACATCCAATAGACTTCACAAATACAAGCTTGCAACTTTCACTTTTCACAACCATACCTATCTCATCAAGAAATAATTCTTCTTTATACAAGTTTACAATAAACAATTAGGTCAGCATATTAAGACTTCCCCAATGAACAAACAGTTTTATAGAACCTTGCTAAAAAATACACACGGCACCTTACACAAGTAAACATCAATTACAACTCATCAATTATACTCCAAGATACGTAACCCACACTCGCCATCCTCTAAACAAGTTTCATCGCACTATTCGGCCACAAACAGATCTTTGCAAGATCACACGCTTCAACTGACATCTCCAAGAACTCAACAACCCAAAAATAAAAAGTAACATTATCCAATATGTCTTCTACCATGCCTTAAGCTCAAAAATCATAACTAATGCTCCCATCCAAGTTATCTCTAAAACTTAGAGACCAACTCTGTCATAATTCTTTGTCACTGTTCTGTACACAGTCTTCACAAAAGGAAATGTAACTTATTCCAATAGTAAGATCAAGTCAAGTGACCTTAGACATAAGATCATTGTGTATCCTTGTATACATCTCCGTTCTCGCATGCTCTAAAAGCTTGTACAACATTCATACACTTGTGTCAGTCTTCCCTTAAAAGTGATAACCAGTCTATCTGAGACTTCCACTGAAACATATGTTGACATCAATGACAAAAAATGAATGTCAACACCTCTCATAGAACCAATTCCAAAAATGCAACTGCATGTCTATCAATTGACCACTGTATCACATTGATACCAGGAAAGTAATTATACAAGTAGAAAAATATACATACTAGTAGGGAACCATACTTGAATGATTGTTTCTTATCCTTCTTAATTTGTTCCATATTCACAAAGAACTGACCTCTCATGACCTCACATAGGTTGTACTGTGCATTCTCCTTCACCATTCAATATGCAACATGAATACCACCACTAGGCACATTATTCAATTGACTCGAATGATAAAATTTGTAATTGATCACCATTGCAACAAACTTCACTTCAATATCTTCGATATCATTTATAGCTATGAAATGTTGATCTTGTTTAGACTTTTTTTGGCAAGTGACCTCACCAGTAGGTATCGTCCCAAGAATAGGAACATCACTAATCACACACAAACCTATCACCACACAAATAATCTCCTTCATTATATTAAGTGGTCTGTCCAGCCATAAGAACTGATCATGAACTCAACTTAGTACATATCTTATCCAATCAGTTTCAAATTCATTGGCTAGGTTGACAAGGTATGTGAAACCCTTATCTTTCAAATGCCTATGCTCTTCCTTGAAACCAGAATCACTACACATATCAGTGAATGCATTTAAAATAGCATTATAACTAAGATCTTCAAAATTTCAATGAATGAACAATCTTTTATCCTCACTCCATAACACGCCATGAGGTATCAAGGACAAGGTGCCCACAGGATCATTCTCTACCACCTTGAGTGGATGCAATTTGAAAACTAGCCTCACCTCCTCAGTAACTTCAATCAACACAAGAGTGTCCATAATGTGAACAATCATCAACACAAAATATCCTTCGTAACAAAGAAATATTGCTTTGTTCTTCGATAGGTGTTCTTCAAATATTGCTTCAATTTAAACATGAAATCACAACCTTCAATTCATAAACACTTTGAATCACTTATGAATAGCTAAGGAAACACTTGTAAAAGCACTGATTAGCTCATAGAATGTAAAGTGACAAATGAACTTCACTTTTACCCTTATAACGTCTCATTTCCAGGCAATAAATGCAAAAAGTCAAATAGTTACTTTAACCAGTTGCAACATTATTGTATTATATGTGGATGATATGTTAATATTTGGGAATTAATATTTGATTTATGACTTGAAATCTCAGTTGTCAGCACAATTTGAGATGAAAGCTTTAGGTACAACTGGGTACATTTTGTAGATGAAGATCATAAGATATAGAGCTAACAAAAAGCTTTGGTTAAGCCAGAGTAAATAAGTGACTTTGATGTTGAAGAGATTTGACATGACAAATTATAGATTTATAGGAGTTTTTATTCCACTAGGAACAAATAAATCTATAGAGGATTGTCCAAAATCTACTACTAAGTCAAAGAACATAGCCAATGTACCATATGCGAGTGTTGTTATGATCTTACATATGTTATAATCTATATAAGACTGGGCATTTCCTAAGTAGTGGGGGTCATGAAGCGATATATGGCTAATCCTAGAGAGGTGCATTGGGCTACAATTAAGAGTGTTCAGATATTTGAGGGGCACTTCTGATTATTCCTTGTGTTTTCATGATCCTACTAGACCTCGATATCCTGTGGGTATCCATGGATATGTTGATTCAAATAAGGCAAGTGACATTGTTGACAGAAGATCCACTAGTTGTTTTGGTTTTACTATGCATGACATGTTGCTATTAGTTGGTTCAGTAAGTAGAAAACTATTATCTCTTTGTCCACAATAGAGGCGAGTATATATGGTACCTACTCATTCTTGTAAGAAATCTATTTGGATGAGATAATTATATTTAAATATTGGCTTCTATATAATATTGATTACTATTTGTTGTGATGGTCAAAGTGTCATATGCTTAGCAAAGAATATAGTTTTTAATGCCAAACAAAGAACATTGATATTCATATTTATTTTGTTCAAGATATGGTAGAGAACAAGAAGGTAGAATTGGAGAAGGTTGAAACTTTGACGAATGTTGCAAATGCATTAACAAAACCAGTGATCACAAAGAAGTTAAAATGGTGTTCAAGTTCTATGGGCTTCTTGGCCACTACAATTGATTGATAATTTCTTGAAAGGTCTTCGACAAGTGGGAGAATGTTTGAATTAAGGTGTCTCGGCCTTTGCAAGTCCTACCATTACTATTTGGATTTATTTATTTAATATTTGGTTGAATCTTATTAGCCTACTTCACAATTTTTTTTGCACATGCTATTTCGTCATCTTGAGGGAGTTGGAATGTTGACTTGTCATCCAATTGGGAAGAAGACGTGAAGTATTTTGTCCTCACATGGAAGTAGGTGTCCCACTTAGAGGATCTTGGACTTTTGTGGATGTAGTTGACAAGTGGCATGTAATGACAAATTATGACAACTACCTATGACCAATTATGACACACCTACCTATGACACATTATGATAGCCTTAATGATACACCAACATATGACAATTTCTATGACATAATGGACAAGTGCCAAGAAAATTTTGATGGAGAAAGTGGGCACCCAAGTTGGATAATGGTAGGTTGTAAGAGGATATGCTATTGTCTTTTATTGAATGACACATATTTGAACTTATGACCTCCTAGTTGGGAGGCTTCACAACAATTGGTGCATTGTGGGATCATCCCTATGATATGCTATTGTTAGTCATTTATGATTGATTCTCTTGCAATTGTAAGTTTTTATAGCAATGATAATTGTTATAACAGTTATAAGAGCATTTGTCATACCTAAATATAGTAAATTTTGGGCACCCAACTTAGGAGGTTTGAATGAGGAGTCATTTGGTGATGTACATGTGTCATTTGCATGCTTATGGGTTGCTGAAAAAGTGTATCAAGTTTTTTGCACAACCCACTTTTCTATCTTCATCTAAAAACTTCCTCATTGTTGTATTTCTCTATATAAGGTGGTCTTGGAGACTATTATATATCTTATGTTTTGTAGGTTAAGTGTTACACTACTAGAATTAATCCTAACTATGTGTTGTTAGTCGTAGGCACCTGTTGAAGAACTAGTGTATTGCTATTGTATTGTAGCTAATATTTTAATAATACAAAGTATTATACTTTTAGAGTGTGGGGTTCTTCTCTCGAAAGTGTTTTACCCTAGGTATCTTGTGTTTATATTTATGCATGTTCACTATCTCCTTTTGAATGTATTTCTATTTCTATAATAGATAAAGAGTGTAAATAAAATTTGCACCATCTCCTCCACTAGATTAGTGTTAAGAAGTGTTTTTCACACCTTAACTTTCTTTCACAATAAGCCTCATATAGAATTTAAGTCATATACAACTTATCAAAACATTTCAATTTTTTTTCCTCTTTAATTTTCTTCCCAAGTTTTTGTGAGTTGTCTCTTGTGGCTTGTTTATTTTTTAAGTTAATCTTTGAGACAATATTTTATATATATTAAATTTTGGGCACCCAACTTAGAGGTTTGAATGAGGAGTCATTTGGTGACCTTCATGCTTATGGGTCGCTGAAAAAGTGTATCAAGTTTTTTGCACAACCCACTCTTCTATCTTCATATAAAAACTTCCTCATTGTTGTATTTCTCTATATAAAGTGGTCTTGGAAAGTATTATATATCTTATGTTTTGTAGATTAAGTGTTACACTACTAGAATTAATCCTAACTATGTGTTATTAGTCGTAGGCACCTGTTGAAGTAGTGTATTGCTATTGTATTGTAACTGTTATTATAGTAATACAAGTATTATACTTTTAGAGTGTGGGGTTCTTCTCTTGAAAGTGTTTTCCCCTAGATATCTTGTGTTTATATTTATGCATGTTCACTATCTCCTTTTGAATGTATTTCTATTTCTACAATAGATAAAGATTGTAAATAAAATTTGCACAATCTCCTCCACTAGATTAANCTTGTCCATCAAACCCTTCTAAATCTAAGGATTTAAATAGTTATTGTTGATATTTTGAGTTTCTTGTTCAACTCCATTGTTTATGTTTTCTATTACACTCTCAAACTAAAGCATTTGGAAGAGTAAGGGGAAAAACCATTTCTGAAGGCTTGAACAAAGTTATTGACCATATATCCTTCTTTTAACTTATCCAACATAAGTTCTTGGGCATCCTTCTTTTTAGGAATGCTTTGGATTTCATTTTATACCTAATGTCATTATTATTTATATTTATAGTAGTTTGAGGGATTTTGATGTTCAAACCATCATTAACACAATTAATAAAAAAAAAAGTCTTATTAGACATATCATTTGTAATTTCATTCATGCCAATTTCTTTGAAGAGGAAACATACATTGAAACCTCTTAGACATTCAATTTCACATTTATATAAGTTATTTCCCAATCAAAATTTAATTACGTTAAGAAATTGAATTTCATTATTTAGAAGTGGCAATTTTGTATTCACCATGTGCTCTCAATATGCAATTTTGTGACTATTCTAGTAGATTCAAAATTGTCTCCTAGAAGCAACAATAATAAAATCACCATAGCAATTTCACAATCACCAACCTACTACAAGTGGAGTTTGTGATAAAGGGCTACTCCACCCAACACACATGCATGGAACAATAACAACAATTAACCAAACAAATATAATAGAGAAAACAACTGATTTCTATTAGCTTAACAAAAAATGATTATAGTACTAAGAAATTATAGGTTACAAATACATGGGCTTTCTTATTACAAGAAATCTAATTTTATCAAGAAAAAATCGCACTCTAGAAGCACAATCTGCACTACTCAACTATCCTTTGTAAACCTTGTTGGCCTTTTCTTTATCCTGGAAACTATAAGATATTTTAATGAAAATTAAAATTTTGGATTTAAGTGGAATGTCTTTAAAAAGCCATAATTTTGATGCAACCATTGATTGTTAATCATTATATATCGTTGGAAAGCACGTGAAGATCTATGCGTTTGAATTGAGCTAAAACAAATTTCTCCAACTTTCAAACATGTACGATGCCTCAATGGGTCTAAAAATTGGATTTGAAATTGTATTGGAGAACATTTTTCAAAATAAAAACCTATAATCTCTCTTGAATGCCACAAAATATTGAGATAATTCTTTCACCAGTCACTTCATATTTTAATTTCACTCCTTGAGGTAAGTTTTCAAGCTTATACGTGCATAAATACAAATTCATTAAAATAAGTAACCTTGCCATTCCAACCCTTGTTCAAAAATAAACAATACTTTTAGGTGATGCAAGATTGTATGTCCACCTTAGATGCTATTGAATCATTTTGACAAAATGAAGACAAAGCTTAGAATTTAAAGCATTTTCATGGTTCATTGCACCTTCTTATCTTTAAAGTTTCTTTTTGGTGCTTAGAAAGAACACGAGAATGACATAAATGTCATGGAAAATTTTACATGTTATCTTTCATTCAAAACCTTTACGCTTGTTCAATTTGTTGTTTTGTTATTTAATTTTTTAATTGGAAATTAAATTAATACTTTAGGGCCCGTTTGGTTGGTGGAATTTGTGCATGCTGGAATTGCCAATTCTAGAATTGAATCCATTCCGGGTTTGTGCTATTCTCAAAATGAATTCTAGAATATGGGCTTGTCCTGTTTGGTTCACTTGGAAGATGACTGAGAAGATGCAAATTCTGTGTTTGGTTCCACACAACTAGAATTGGAATTGAACTTTTGTTTTTGTACACATACACATATATACACACATACACATATATACACACACACGCGTGTATATATACACACATATACGCACACATGTGTGTATACACATGTATATATACACATGTATGCACACACACACACACATATATATATACATGTATGTATATACACATGTATACATGTGTATATATACACATACATACACATATACACGTGTATATATACACACATACACACGTGTATATACATACATGTATATATACTATATATATACATGTATGTATATATACATACACATGTATATTCACACGTGTATATATACACACATATACACATGTGTGTATATATACATACATGTATATATACACATATATATACACACATGTATACACACGTGTATATATACACACATGTATATATATACATCCTGATAGCAATATAATATTAACACAAAAATGGGAATGAATTTTCCTTCACAAAATAATACTCTCAATTCCAATTCCAGGTCTTGAGGGGGAATTGTGGAATGCTCAAAAAGACCCAAAATTAGAATTCACATAACCCTATTCCTATTTTTCATTTTGGAACCAAACACTGAATTCGACAATACCAGCATGCCGGTATGCCAATTCTTAGTCAATACCTAGAAACAAACGGGGCCTTAGATCAACGGGTTGGGCCCAATTTATTGCCTTGTCAAATTACAAAGCATTTTAAATACAAAATTCAATGTAAACTGGGCTAGGCCCAAATTCAAATTTATTTCTTGGTGCCAAACTCTAAGGACCGTCTCATGAAAGGTATGGAGAGATCTCCATATAAAGGAAAGACAATTGTAATTACCAAAATAAACAATTTACTAGTCAACGATCTGATTTAAACCAGATGCTTACAACGATCTTATTCTCAGACAACGAAATTCACATTGCAGGGATCTACACTCAGAAGTTGAAGACATAGCACAATCCGATACATATGCAAGGCGAATTTGATGGTGAATCTTATACATCATTGATTGAATCACATCGACCTATTATAGATGTCTGATGCAATCATATACTTGCATATTCTTCTACGATCTAAGACAAACAACACAATACTTAGCATATACTGACGATCAAACCTGGAATGGATATTGGGATCAAATTTGGGTTCTTATACTGATATTATAAAGATTCTAAAGGTGCACCAGATTGTAATATTCACATAGATTGAGATCTGATCTGCTAATTGATTTCTGGGATTGGCGATAGACTTTGGATCCAGATCAGATTTGCTTCATTGATAAGAGATCTTCAACAAATCTCTGATCTTCAACATTTGTAACAATAAGCGTACTTCTACTGTAATCTGTCGTTGTAACCTTGATAAGGCAATAATATATTTGATCTGATTAATGTTGGGCTTTTTTCCTCCCAGAGTAACTCCTTGTGTTCCTGTGTTCAGTTATCTAATTGTTTGTTTTAAATTATTACTGCTATAATCTTATCACTAAAACTTAACACAATTTGTGCCTCTTGTAAGCAAATTTTTCATAGTGCAAGGACCATTTTTGTAAGAATTAATACTCAACGCATGTGTTGGGCTAATTCTTGCTCTAGAGATATTGGAAACACATGCAAATGACTACAAGATTGTGACATTAGGAGCTAGAGATCACTCTTTTGAACTTTGCTTTCCTTTCTAGGGTTTCTTTAGGTGTATTTTTTAAGATTGCAAGAATAGAGTATGCCCCTCTATAAACTACAAAGTTCTGGGTAAACTTTTTAATGCGCCCAATAATACTGGTGCGACACGTTCTCCAATGCTGCATGGGCTAGGGGGAGACTAGACCTCATGCTTCATAACAAAAAGCTCTCACCAATCAAGCCAGACCCCCAACCCTTCTCTAGGTGTTATGTATTTAATAATTTATATATATTTTTTACAATATATGCTGCTATTTGCACCTCCTTGTGATGTTACAACTAAATTGAGCTTGCTCTGCTAATAAAATAATTAATGATTCAAGGTGATTTATAGTATTGACAAGTAGTCGTCTAGTAGTCGCTAACATAATATCTCTTTAACATTTTATGACTCAATTACAAAAATAGTCATAGCTACTTACTTTGTGTCAATATATTAGGATTCGCTCAACTATGTACACTACAAAGGCATTATAAGAATATAACTATCATACGAAAATTACTACTTGAAAAACATAGATACACCTAAAGAGATAGGTGCCATTTGTATTATTATGGACTACCATCACGTAGGATGTCTACCAAATTGATATTCTACTTACCTCTAGTAAAGTTATTTTCATTTATTTTTCCCTAAAATTTTCTACACCTTTAGGTTTCATGCGCATTCTAATATTTTTCCACACCTTTGGGTTAGATACCCAATCAATAGATATTCTATTTATCTGTAGTTAGATTTTATTTGGTATAGGATGGAATATCTACTCATAAGGTTTTGGTTTTCTTTGGTATAGGATGAAATATCTATTCATAAAGTGTTTTGTCTTGTCGTCTAGATGAAAATGTGCTTTGCATTGGACCATATTTTGTTGAGAATGGTTAATACATTTTTTTAATTTTGTGTTTTTCGTCACCAAAACGTGTTTCTCATGTTTTAGCACCTTTTTCGTAATATTTAAATTTGTAACTGTCACATTATCCAGGATTATTGATATTATATTTGCATTTGAGGGGGATAAAATCAACCAGACAGCTAGTTTGATTGTCAAGATTCACATCAGGAGATCGGATATGGAAAAGACTATGGTGTTAGTTTAGGGCATTGTTTCATGGTCCCTTAGACTGTTGGTCTCGTGTACGTCATTAAAAATCTTCATTCATGACAAATCGCACTGACTTGTATCTTAATAAAAACGTGATATAGTTTGTTTGTATTATATTTGCTTGTCACGTGCTTGTAGTTTAATTAGAACAAAGAATAGTTTTAAAAACACATTATAATTGCCTCATTGAAGGCCCCAGTTTGGTTTTACGGTATGGGTGTGTGTAGGGCGTTGTGACAAAAGTTCAATTCCTTTGAAGTACAGAGTGAATGAACACAAATGCCTTCTCTTGAGAGCCCTTAATAACCTTTATAAAAAATTATAACACTGGGAAAGCCATTATTTTTACATATAGTTGGTGCCAAATGAGGCTTATTCAGGCTTGAATGTCAATTTGATCTAGCCAACTATTGTCAAATCATAATCACTAAAAATGATTTAACAAACTGCACCCAACTTGCACCATGCTGAAACCAACAAGGTTGAAAAAATAAGTTGATTTCTAAAGAAAAGCGCGAAGCATAGTTTCACTTATTTCATCTTTCATGTGCTCAAGTTCTGTCTCAGCAGCTTTCACAAGATCCTTCATGGTTATCCTGTGTGATTCTTTGTATCGAAGTGCAGCCTACAGTAAATGGTTCTGTATCAACACGGCATTACTGTTAACACAAAAAAGACATTATATTTGTAAATGAGCAACATACCTCTGCAGCTGCTCTGATGATTGCTGCATTGATTGTCCCACTTGCAAACTCAAAGCGACGACCCAACTCTTCAAAATCGATGTCTGTGGCAACTGGTGCCTGTTATGCAATGAACAACAGATTTATTATATCATGCATTAGAAGCAACAACACATTTCATGTGAAAAGGATTTATATTTCACTGTTTACAGTTCTACTGAAATGATACTTGTCCAGTTTGCTACAAACTACAAAATAAATGCTATAAATAACATTGCTACCAAGGAGAAAATATGGAAGACCTAAATGCACTTCAACAAAAGAAATGAATTCCTCAATAAGTAGTCACTGGATTTTCTCACTCAACCTCCTATCTCCCACTTCTACTAAAATTTCTTTGAAGTTCTGTATCATACATGTGTACAAGTGCCTTAGTTCACTATGTTCACATATTCCCATACATAATGAAAGACAAAAAACCCTATACGAATTATGTGAAGGGTTTGTGTCTCATAAAGGAAGATACAAAGGACAAAAGTAGACTACAGAAAAATTGTTACCTCATGACCTTTGAGCGTTAGTGTTATTCAAATGTGAGAATAGATTCTTCCTCCACACTTCACAAACATTTACAACCTCCTTCAAATTCAATGCCTTGTGCAAAGCTTGGAATGTGTAACACATACTGGGCACAACAATTTAAAGTGGCAACTCAGGTAGACTATTTAGTATTCAAGGTTCAAATGCAGACATACTTACAAAATGGGTGCAAGTGTTTAAGCCTTGAGCATCACTAACTCAAAATTGAAAAATAATGTAGAACATAAGAGTGATCTAGGTCAGCTGTTTGGAGCAAAATGCTCTTCAGACATGCATCTCCACTTAAGGTGATCCCCTCATCTTAAGACAGTCACCTTACCAGGGTTGCAGTTCCTTCACCAAATCTCAGGATCCCAAACTGTATCGCAAATTGAAAAGCTTAGGATTTTTTCAAAGTCATTCCTCTTCACTCCGAGACGTCAGACAAAGAAAGTTCCAAAGGGCGCCAAAACCACAAAATACAAAAATGTTCTATACCCTAAAAAATTCAAAAACTGATACACTTAGTTTCAATGAGTTTCCACTTCACAACATATCCTCTTCACTTCAAGGACACTTGGTAAAAGGAATTTCAGAATCTTGTCACCAATATATTATTATTCTACAATAATTGGATTCTACATGCCAATTGCATCATCTATTCTTCCTCACATAGCTAGACATACAGTTGTATATAAAACAAGGTAAAGGATAATACATCAAAGTGTAGACAGATGTCAATGGGCAATCCCTTGGAGTAAGAAACACAATGTGGTAGTTTTACTGTTACATCTCATCATAGATGCTACCTTGAAATAATTGAGTAATAGCTTATATATCTTCTTATAGATAGTTGTACATACCTCTCAAACCAATCAAACAGTTCGTAGCTCTCAAATAAAATAAATAGTTGAATGCTGCATATAGATATTGTTCTGCTTGTGTATATTTTTATCTACATCCATTAATGGTTCATTTAAGTTACAATTTAGGAATTCTCTCCATGCTGTGGTTTCTGTTATTATTTGATTCCCACCCACAACACATTTAAGTTGCAACAATTTCCTATGTTGTCCATTGAATTGCTAATCAAAGACAGATCACTGGGATTAAAGCAAGTTGTCTACTTCCCAATGGTGGTCAGGCATTGCATATTTTGTAAGTACCTTGTATCCGCTAAAGAGAATTAAAGCCAAGGGAAGCAAATCCAAGATACAGACTTCCAACACCTTGATTAACTATCAAAATCATTTGGCAGTTTCAACAAACATAACAAACAAATAGGTTTCAAGATGTTAAAGAAAACTAGTTACACTAGTCAAGGTCTTGCAAACGATGGTCAAAGAATTTAAAAACTTTTGAAGGCAGAGACAAGGCCGTAGAGTTTTGATGTTTATTGGTTATGATAAATATCTCAACATTGTGGTTTCCTCTTTTGTTTTGAGAAAAAATGTGACAATATATCTATACATTTTGAAAAGTTGCAATATCATTTCGATCCCCTAGAATCAAAATTCCTAAGAGATTTCACACGGCTAGAGTATGACAATCCAGACTGACTCAATTAAGAAAATGTAACATCTAATGGGTGTTTGGCAAACTTTAAAATGTCTAAAGACTGCATAGAATACATATAAGTAGTAACCTACTATAGGAATATAAAGGTATATTAGGTTGATTGACATTTTCCTCCAATGGTGTCAGATCTATGGTTTGATATGGAGGAATAACAAACTGAGGAGTGACATTAGGGCTTTTAAAAAGAAAACAGTAAGAACATATGGCCTCAACTTTATACTAGAGTGTGGCATTTACTCTCCAAAGCCGTTGTTTGATGTTGTAAATAGTTCTTTATCTTATCTACATGTCCATTCCATTGTAAGTGGGATTACGTTGGGGACTTTGTATCATAGTTGAAAAACTAAAGACTCAGCAATAACTCGGCTGACCCAAAAATATCAAAAACTTGGACTTGTAAATCATGGAAAATACTAAATGAATTTTCCTAAAATTATAAAAGCATAAATTTGTAAACATATTCTTCAAAAACATGCATATTGCTGAATTCACAAAAAGGAGCTGGTAAGAGCCAATTTCTTGTTCTGAAACGCCTGAAAACTAAAAGCACCACTTATCCAACTCCTCTGCTAAAAAGAATAGACTCCAAAATGATGAATTTTGGGGGGCAGAATGGACTTATGGAACCACAGCCAAGTTTTTAACTGAAAGTCACAAACCTTTTGCAATGTCTTGACAAAATCTCAGCAATAACTTACTGGCAAGTTATACTATGGGTTACTCATGAGCAATTTCAACTCTCAAGTATTCAGGAGTTCTGCAAGTTGATGGCAAGTTTTTCATCTATGCTGTGTATTGCATGTGGGGTGCCTTCCCACTGTTTCTATTTAGCCAGATTCATTTAACCAGTGTTCTAACTTTGGGTGTGAGCATGGTATAGTTTTATTTTTGTATCAGTTTTGCATACCTGCATTTGGAAAGACAGATCCATACTTGCTGTTATCTGATACTAATATTGGTCACAGCCTTCCAGGTGACCTACAATTCATTGCTAGAAATCAAATGGAGAATGCAATTGTGAAGAACAGGAGCATTGAGTCCATTCCCGTATGGTTGTCTCTGAGCATTTCATGGCATTTATGATAGTGATAGTGTTGTTAGATAGTACTCTGGACAAAGTTTTTCCCCTAAAAGGAGTAGGTTCTTATGTCTTCTAGGGTGTAGGAGAAAATGAAGTATTGTCAAATGAGATTTGAAGAGCATACTCTCAATTTGGCAGGGGGAAGGAATAATTTTCTGTCTATTATCAATATCAAATTCAGTTTGATGTCCCTATTGCTTCCAAGCTTTGTGTGTAATTTATAATGCCTGTTATCCTCCTTTATAGCCTTGGCTAGGAGTCAAGGGTTTTTCCCTCTTACTACAATTTGCTTTTTGACATTCTTGCACACTTGATTAGCATTTCGCTGATTGCCACAAGACCACAATATTTGTATCATTATTATGAGGAGAGTCGTAACTTGATCCCTGGTACTAATATCTTGTATTGATAAATCATCCCAACTTTGTAAACATATATGTGGATCTTTCCAGATGTAAGGAGATTTGAATGAAGTTATTAGTGTCTATATACCCAGCCTTGAAGCTTCCCTAAAAAAAATGGGAAACTTCCTATTGAAGTTTCTTAGATATATTGTAAATGCAAACTGAACCTATATACAATCTAATCTATAAGTAATAGATCAATGAATATAAATTGTAATTTTATACCTTGATTCGAATCTGAAGTATATCTTTATTTTCGTTTTGTTGGAAACTATTCAATGTCTTCTGCACTTGTCGATTACTGTACTTGACACTCCAAGTTTCCAATGGCAGCGATTTATATATCATAAGCGGCGGACATGAACCGTCACGTCTATGATAGACGTGACTCATCAAGGAGTCACGCCTAGACCTTTCGTAACAAAAGACGTTACTTTATCAAGCCCGATAATAAGTAATAATTCGATACTCATATGATGGATTTGTTAATTTCGATCTAAATAATTATAATATAATAATGATGATTATTATCATTATATATATTATAACAATGATAATAGATAACTATATCAATATATATAGATAATAATTAATGATAATAGATATCAATATATATATATATATATATATCATAATTTTATCTATTTTCATAAAATCAATATTTTATCTAATCGAAGCTACAAATATCAACATATATCATATAAATTACATTGTTTTTCCTTGAGCACTGATATAGACTTGTCGTTTTCTATTTTTGGATGAAAGCTTATGATTTTGTTTGGCAAAGAAGTTTTTCTTATCATACTCCGATGAGCTACACAGTAAGAAGAAAAACAATAAAAACGTTTAGGATGTCTCAACCACCAAAGTTATATCAATTGATTAAAATGGTAAAGAGGGGTACTTAATGATAGAGATGAGTATCTAGGGAAGATTCTGAGTAACCATTTGGAGATTGACAACATAGCTGGTGTAGGAGTGGGTCGTAGTTTTCATTGGATGAGCTTTCATTCACATTTATGCCTTTTGTTTTTTGCATGCCTAAGTTATCAATTATGATTGCAATATGCAGATATGTAGCTTTGGTCGGATTACTATGATCGATATGATCAAATGTATAAGTGACCTATCGGCCTTGAACATTTGATCTCTATCCATTATCTATGGAAGATCTGATTATTAATAATAATATATTATGATCATGCTTCACTCATAATATAATATTATTAATATTATCACTGTTAATTAT
>MU223586.1:1023856-1050561 GCA_018584345.1 Thuja plicata | reverse complement strand
TTTAATATTAAATATTAAATTTCATATGATTAATAATAATATAACATATATATTATATTATTATTAATCAACATATATTATATGTATTCTAATGATCATACGACTGAAGATACAAACATTAACAACTTGATATGATTAATAATATAATTTAAGATTTAGTCTAAATTATATTTCTATTTGTACTAATATATAAAGATGTTTAATGTGTAAATTCTTTTGCTCGTCATGTGTGTGACTCCATGACTTAATGGGCCCCACCTGTGTACATTGAAGAAGGGTGACGGATTTTCTACAATATACACTTGTATTTGATTGATGCTGTGAAGTGACGACTTTACGACATCCCCATCATGATGGATATCATGCGACGTGATATCCGTGGACATAGTATCTCTTAATATCATGGTAGATATCATAAGGCTGATATCATTAAATACACCATAGATGAGTTAGAGATCTTCATGGTGGATATCATGTGATGTAATGTCCGTGGACATGCCATGATACAATATCCATATGGTAGACATCATGGGACGTGATGTCAGTGCACATACCATGAATATTTGTGATATACGGTGAGTATCATATAACTTGATAATCATGCTCATACTATATCTCTTGATATCACAGTGAGGTGATATCTTCTCTATTTCACAAATTAATGGACTTATTGTGATTTGTTTTAATCATTTTATCTTACCTAAGAGGAAGTGTTGATGTTTGTAGATTCATTCAGATAAAATGATTATTATGAGAAAAGATCAATATATATTGTGCATACATATTAATATATATATAATAATAATAATAGGTATTATTATATATATCTGAATATATATACTTACATTTGATCTCTTTCATAATATTAATATCATGGATCGAATTAAACAAATGTGCTATCTTATCAAATAACTGAATGGATATTCAAAGACCGATTAATATCGGTTATGAAATAGTTATATGCTGTCGGTTCAATAACCATACGATATTGGTTATTAACTCACACCGATTCATTAGTATCGGGTATTACTTATACCGTTTCATTGCATCAACCGATCATGATGATTGGTTTATTAATCTGCGATCTGTTGTTATTGAGAGGGACGTTAATATAGGGACATGTCTCCTCATGGAGACATGTCTCTATACTAACTTGCCTCCCTCATATAAATGCTCATTCGTAAATCAAACAAAGACAATGCATATACAACATATTGAATGTGAAGTCTTCTCACACACAGTCAGCAAATTATTCAGAGATCATTCCTATCAGCATTTCTTTTGTAATATTTTGTATTTATATAGTGCATAAATACTTGTAAAATTAGTCTTGAATTCCATAGTCTTCTATTTGCTGCATATCTGAAAAGAAAAGATATATAGTAGTGAACATATAATTAAAATTGCATTCATTTCCATTTTTGCTATAAATCTAATATCTTTGACACAACCTGCCAATAAGAGATCGTCCAAAAGGATTCATATTCAAACCTTGAATATTCTAAAGTCTAAACAAACTTGAGTAAGGGTTTCAAGAGTAATAAGAAGGGGATTATTGCATCCACCCCATTTAGAATTTGCTGTCCCTGAATCCCTCATGGCTTCTTCATGATTTGACTCGACCTTCAGTCTTTGAAATTTAAATAATCCCTGACATATGCTAGCGTTCTCTCTCTTAAAACAACTGTCTTTCATATCCACTTAATTTCATAGCTATCTCTATTTTCATTGAAAAAAAAAAACTCATTCCTAAGATGGTTAGTGGCCTATCACTATACAAGACTGTACTGAAAGGGGGCAAACCAAAAGCTTCGATAGAACTTATCATATTTGGTGGAATACAAATTTAAAAAAGACGAAAAAAAATTAACAACAGAATCAAAGCAACAAAGTCTTTTTGCAGGACAAATGCCAAAAATACATGCAATTTACCTTGTTAGGAATCATTTTTTTCCACATTTGAGTTCGCACAGCTTGATCGGGCATTTTGAATTCAACAATAAATTTCAACCTACGACGTAACTCAGGATCCAACCTATGGATAGCGCTTTCCTATCAAATAAATGACATTTATTGTTAAAATTTAAAAATAAAAACCTGTGTTCTCCCAGTTTTCATTACAAAGATTTCAGAAAATATATCTCAGAAATAGGCAATCAGGAGGATAAAACAAGATCCAACAAAAAGCTCACATATGAATAGTATTCCATTATAATATTGTATGAGGTAGACACATTTATGGTAAGAAATAAAAACTACCACATTATCTTTTAGAAATAGCATCATACTATAAATTAATGTTTTTTGGCTAACCTATCTAAGCCATTTACTTATATCAAGCTGATTCTAGTATTCTACTGACTTGGCTCAAGATCTTTTTCATTGGTTGGTCAGATTAACTGCTTATGGGTTCAAAGGCTTGAGCCATATAACAGATTACCTGTTTACGAGATGTATTACATCCCCTAGCATATCTGTAAAAGTGTTTTCAATCAAAGAAAACCTAATATTTATCTTAACCGATCACTGAATGTGGTGAAATTTACATTCAACCATTTAATTCATGAGGAATTGTGTGAAAATTTTGCACGTCTCCCCAAACTGTTGAATCAAATATATTCATTAATTTATAGCACAAATATCTAAGAGATTCTATTCTAAAAAATGAATTTTACCTAAGATACTCATTCCAATAGAGATGAAGTATGAAAAGCAACAAAACTGATAAAACAAATTTGGCTACAAGAAATTTAAAAAATATTATAAAGTGACAATAATTCCTATTACTTAACCAGCTAAATGATATTAGGTTGATAGGATCGGCCCCACCTTGATAATAATTGTGAGACAAGCATGGCCTATAATAATCACCATGTACTTGTGCACTTTGCGGGTTCACTTACCTTATATTATTATTAATAAAAATGAGGAAACATTAGTAAAAGCAATGATTCTTGGGGAAATTGATCATCATAGAGATGACTATTATAAACATAGTTCCAAATCTCACAAAGAAAAAATATAATCATAGAAGTACATAAATGCAAAACTTTGACCTGTCCAATCGGTTGAGCTTGATTGATTAAAGCATTGAGTTTTCATGGTGGAGACCCAAGTTCAAAGCATCTAATGTATTTTATAAGTGGTGACTATTGGTCTTTCATAGTAGGCTCCTAATATGGATGTGATTTCTAAATAAAGTGGATTTCTAAGTAGTGACTCTTATTATGCAAAGTAATTGGTAAAAATGATTGTTGATATTAACAATTGATCAATGTGATCAATATAAAGAATTTACAGGAGATAGAAAAATAGAAAGTTTCTAAAGGAAACTTGAGAAGATCGAGTAATCGATCTTATCTAAAATTATCTATCTAATTTACATATATTTACATAAGATGACCATTAAAGTAATAAACAATATAATAATATTCTAATACCCTCCCTTAATGGTCAATCTGTCAACAACACCAAGCTGCCCCATAAATTTAGCAAACTTATCTGGACCAAGAGGCTTGGTGAGAATGTCTAGAGTCTGATCCGTAGTTGGAACATACTGCAACTGAATTGTCCGGTCTTCAACCAATTGCCGAACGTAATGACAATGAACGCCCACATGCTTGGTTGTTTCATGGAAGATTGGGTTCCTGGCAAGCTTCAGAATGCCCTCATTATCAACAAACAAGGGAGTCAGACCTACTTGAGACATTTGCATATCCACAAGCATCCGACGAAGCCAAACTGCTTCACAAGCTGCCTTAACAGCTCCTCAGTACTCTGCTTCTATCGAGGAGAGAGATACTGCCTGTTGCTTTGTACTAGTCCATGTGACTACACCAGATCCCAAACTGAACACATCCAGAAGTTGATTTCTTATCATCAACCGAACCTACCCAATCTGAATCTTTGAACCCACTGAGTCTAGGATCATGACTTCGAGTGTAAAGAAGTCCATAATCAGGAGTGCCCTTCACATAACGCAACACACGCTTCGCTGCTACCCAATGATCAGCCTTGGGGGCTGTCATGAAGCGTGAAATATAGCTGATTGCAAAACTGAGATCAGGTCTAGTAGCAATAAGATAGATGAGATAGTCTACTAGTTGTCTGTAAGTGGTTTCATCGACAGGAGGAGAATTAGACTTGGTTGATAACTTTAACCCTTTCTCCATAGGGTAGAAGCAGGTTTACAGTCTTGCATTCGAAACCTATCAACCAAGTTCCTGGCATACTTAGACTAAGAAAGAAAAATGCTGCCCTTAGTCTGCCAAACCTCAACACCTAAACAATAATGGAGAAGCCCCAAATTTGTCATATCAAAGTCCTTGCACAAGTCTTGTTTGATTTCTGCAATCAATTGTGCTGAATTGCCAGTAATGATCAAGTCATCCACATAGACAACAAGGAAAAGAATATCATCACCGGAGCATTTGATATACAGATTACTGTCAGAAGGACAACGCAGAAAACCATGAGCAACCAAGTACTGATCAATCTTGATGTACCACGCTCGAGGAGCCTGTTTGAGTCCATAGAGTGCTTTCTTGAGCCTACATACTTGGTGTTCTATACCGACAACCTTGAAACCAGGAGGTTGTGTCATGTAGACCTCTTCCTACAACTCACCGTTGAGGAAGGCACTCTTCACATCCCTCTGATGGACTGTCCATCCACACTGAGCTGCAATGGCAAGAAGAAGACGAATTGTACTCATCTTGGCAGTAGGAGAAAAAGTCTCCTCATAGTCAATGCCCTCCTGCTATGTGAACCCTCTGTTGTCTGGTGAATTGGTAGTTAGACGGTTAGTCTGTCCGAGGGAGTTACACGGATGCGACGGTTTGCCTCGCATCCCCTCGGACACTATATGTATGCATTTCTCTATTCAGTAAGGACATGTTGGAATACCTTTGTACTTGATGTTATGAATCAATAAAGATAATGTTGTTGTACTTTCTTTGTTGAGTACTTTACTTAATATGTATTTGTTCAATTCAGTTTACCCTTGAGGGCAAACACCCTCGAGCAACTAATCTGGCCTTGTATTTATCTAAGGTACCATCTGTATGATACTTGACTTTATAGACCCATTTGCAGCTAATGGGCTTCTTCCCTGGAGGAAGATCAGAGAGAACCCAGGTGTGATTCTTCAGAAGACTCTGGTATTCGACATCCATTGCATGTTCCCACTCTGGAATCCTTGTTGCCTCTTTAAACGTTTGAGGCTCATATACGCTATGTAGGTTGGCCATGAGAGCAAAGTTAACAGTATTTTTCTGCCTTCCCTTATTTCTAGAGGATCTACCCTCAATGAGCTCATTAGGACGGAGTTCACTAATCTTCTTAGCCCACCATTTAGGTCGGACAGTTGGTGTGCCAACATCAGGAGGAGGAATAACTAGAGTTGGAGGTGGAAGAGGATTTGCAACAGGTAGAAGATCAACATCACCCGGAGGAAATTCAGGTAGTGCATCATCAAATACAGACTTCACATCATCCCTCCCATTAGGGGAACCCAAGGGAAGACAGACACCCAAATCAAAAGCCTTCAAAGGGTGATCCTCGAAATTCTGCTCAAACGAGGAAAGCTGAAATGGTTCGCGTTCTTCATCAAAGACAACATCGCGATTGAAGATAAGACGATCAGAGTCTATATCAATCAGCCTGAAAGCCTTATGGTTATCACTGTACCCTGTAAACATAAGTTCCTGACTCTTGGAATCCAACTTAGAGCGTTGAGCATCAGGTATCCATACATAAGCTAAAGAGCCAAAAACTTTCAGGTGGCTGATCCTAGGTTTGCGACCAGTCCAGGCTTCCTCAGGAGTCTTCCCTTTAACATGTGTGGAAGACCTATTAAGGAGATAGACCGCAGTAAACACTGCTTCTGCCCAATACTTCTTAGGAACATTTATGTGTTCCATCATAGACCTGGCCATTTCTATAATGGTGAGGTTGCGACGCTCTACAACGTCGTTTTGTTAAGGGATGTATGATGTGGTTAACTGACGTTTTATGCCATGTGTATCATAGAAAGAGATGAAAGCAGTAGAACAAAACTCCCCCCATTATCAGACCTGAGAGAAATAATAGAACCAGATTCTTTTTCTACTAAGGCCTTAAATTTCTGAAATATAATAAACACATCTGAAACTGTCTAAGAAAGTACACCCACATTTTTCTATTGAAATCATCAACAAAAAGCAAGAAATACCTGCACCCAGTAACAAAAGTAGTGTTCATCGAACCACATACATCAGCGTGGACCAACTGTAGTACCTTTGAGGCTCGCCATAAGTCACCATCCTTGAACGGTGTCGCTGCTTCCCAGCCTGACGAGCTCCACAAACTTGCTGATTCAGAGTTTGAATTTCAGGTAGACCAAGAATCAAATCATCCTGAACAAGCTAAGCAAGGTAATGAATGTTGAGGTGACCACATCGTTGATGCCAGAGGCTGCTGATAGATGTTGATTTTGTTGCGAAGGCATGCTCAAGAGAATCACTTGTATCCACAAGTCTGTATAGACCATGATCCTCAATGCCAACAGCTACAATAGTGTGCACTGAATACAACAATCGAGCACTTGTGTGCATTGAATACAACATCAAGATGAGGAGAATGTCACATGATCTGACTCACTGAGAGAAGATTAAGTTCCATACCAGGAACGTAGTATACATTGAGGAATATGAGACTCCTCCCACCAGACTGAATCTAAATGTTGCCCTTGCTGACAACTATATACTCTTCACCTCCTCCAAATATAACTAAATCAGTAAAGGGAGAAAAATTTGTAAGCCAATCACGCCTGTGAGTGAAATGCCGAGAAGCACCAGAATCAATATACCAAGCAGAAGATTTGACATGGTCTGCAGGTCTTTTAGCCATGAAACCGTAAAAGGTAGACTCTTTCTGCTCTGTGTGCTCAGCAACATTGGCTTTAGGCTGAGATCCTCCCTGCTTCCGCTGGTCGGAAGCTAAACGATGGAGACAGTCCTTTAGCATATGGCCATATTTATGACAATAATTACACTGAATCTTTTTCTTCTTTGAACCATCCTAAGACTGACTGGAGCCCTTCTACTGGAAAGACTGAGATGGCTGAGATTTGCCTTTATCCTTGTTGAAGGATTTGGCTGCAAAGGCCTGTTTCGTGGAGGACAAGGTGGCACTGCTACCAAATTGTTGTTTCCAACGATCCTGCTGCAGAAGTTTGGTGCACAAAACTGGAAATTTTAGGTCAACATTAGTGGAAGTAATTTTGAGAGTCTCCATAGAGTGCTCATAAGTTTTAGGTAGACTTTTCAGAGTATTGACTACCATACCTTCTTCCTCCATCTTCCAACCGATAGCTTCAAGCTAATCAAGAATGTCCTTAATCTTTGTGAGATGCTCCTGTAAGGACATGCATTCATCCATCATAATGGAGAACAACTGGTTTTTCAAAAAAAACACGCGACTCTTGTCGGATGTCTCATGCAACTCCTTCAAATGCTTCCAGATGTCTGTTGCGGACTTGCCAAAGGGAATCTATGGCAACTAATCATCTGTGACAGAGAGCTTGAGAAGCATAACAACCTCTAGATTCCGATCATCAAACTTGTCTTGATTTGCTGGGACGAAGGTTGGAGGAGTCTTTGGGCCCAAAACAAGTGTTTCCAGGCAGCGGTATTCGAAGATGGTCAACACGCGCTACTTCCAGGTGTTATAATTGCGGTCGTTGAATCGTTGATTGCCTTCCAACATCAAGTTGGTGATTGACGCCATCTTGCATGCTTCCCAATGTACAAAAAGAGAGAAAATAGAGAAGCACGAACAAGGAATCTGAAACACGAATCCCAATGCAAAAAGCAAAGGCAGAATTAGGTACAGACTTCAAAAACTAGTGAAGTACGACTGACATGAATTTCAAGAAAAATTTCCGGTTGACCCAGAAAAATCTGGAAAAACCTAGAAGGAATCTGAAATCGGATTTGAAATCCGCTAGCACAAATTTTGAGGCACAGAAAACGAGGTACCCAGAAAATTCTAAGACTGACCCAATTGAGCTCTTGAAAAACCCAAAAGGAATTTGCAAGAAAATTTCCAATACGGCAAAGAATTTGAGGGCTGCGAAGGAAATCCTAGCCGCGTATAAAATTGCAAAAAAACTTCAAAAACGACAGTCATTTTTTACAGAGACGACCTTAGAGGTTGCAGCAATGGTCGTCGGTAGCCCGAAGAAGCATAAAACAGAACAAGAAAATGCATAAAGAATCGAGACTGCAGAAATGGTGGTTGTTTTACTCAAAAACGAAGGAGTGCGAAGCCGTAATGGTTGCTCTGCAGAAATGGCAGCCGTTTTTAATCCAAAAAGGAGAAGGGCGAGGTCGTAATGGTTGTCAATGACAAAGAAGACGCGACAGAACGAGGCGCGGGTTGCAGAGAATTTGCCCGAAAACGAGCACCAATCGCGCGGGCAAAAAAAAGAAAAAAACCACGAAAGTGATCTTTTTTTTTATAGAAAGTTTTGAAGATTTTCGTCGCAATTTGAAAAAGAAACAAATCCTTTTTTACCCCAGAATGACGAACCAGGAGCAAGTAGAATCTTCAATAGCCACCATACATAGATGTGAAACACGTTTTGTCAATGCAAACTCGTAGATGGCTTGCAGAAAAAAATGAAGTTTAATTTCGAAAAAATTAAAAAACAAATAATTTCATACGAAATTATAAACTTTCCCGAAAATATTATGCTGGCTTTGATACCATATTACGCAAAGTAATTGGTAAAAATGATTGTTGTTATTAACAATTGATCAATGTGACCAATATAAAGAATTTACAGGAGATAGAAAATAGAAAGTTTCTAAAGGAAACTTCAAAAGATCGAGTAATCGATCTTATCTAAACTTATCTATCTAATTTACATATATTTACATAAGATGACCATTAAAGTAATAAACAATATAATAATATTCTAATAACTCTTGGTCTTTAATATGTGATTTCTAATGTGTGCTCATGAGTACATAAATGCAAAACTTTCACTTGTCCAATGGGTTAAGCTTGATTGATTAAAGCATTGAGTTTTCATGGTGGAGACCCAAGTTCAAAACCTTATAGGGACATCTAATGTGTTTTATAGGTGGTGACTATTGGTTGTCCATAGTTGGCTTCTAATACAAATGTGATTTCTAAATAAAGTGGATTTTTATGTAGCGACTCTTGGTCTTTGATACACGATTTCTAATGTGCAATCATGAGGAGCTTGTGTAGCTAATGTACTATGCCTATTATTATGTTTGATAATATGGTTTATCCGATTATGTATTAATTATTGTTGGCTTCATGTGGTTATTATAATAATTAGTCATTTGTGTTTATCTTGGCAACTCTCGCTTTAAAGAGATTTGATATCATCAAGGAAAGCAAAATGATCTAGTTGGATTAACTTTGATCCTTGGCTGACCATCTCTAGTCCAATCCTATAATAACTTCATGTTCTAATAAAGATATACTTTTACTCCTCTATTTGGTAAGCACTATTAATGATGTTCACTATTTCAAGTATTCATTTTATCAAACAGGAGACTAAACATTGGCATCATTTCCTTAAAAGAAATCGGGTAAGATTTCAAAATTCATGCCCTTAGACCCCTAAATGTGGGAATAGACCACAAGGTGGTCACGACCAATAGATCAGTCGATCTATAAGGATCATAAAGAAGAGAGAACAAGGAGAAGATTACAGGGTGTACAATTCCCAATTTGGAGAGGCAGGAGTCAAAGTGTAAGCCTAAGTCATAGCCTCAATTGGGAAAATAAAAAAATTTCCACCATAAGAAATTGTACAAGTGAGGAGTGGCAAGATATAGCAAGGCATTTACCCTTACCAAATAGACTGTGGAACGATATTTCCAACCAAGTAGAAAAACTTGAAAATGAAGAAGAATGGGAAATGGAGTCTAAAGACTCAATATCCAAAACCTATGAGAATAGCATCTAGGACATTGAATGATTGCTGATCAAAAAAGAGTTGGTTGAAAGATACAAACCTAAAACTCCTAGGCCAAAGGCATATAAAAAAGAAATTGAAGACACCACTATATAGAACACTGAAGCAAGAGGAGTTGAGGATTCCCAAGCAACCAAGAGTGTGAGTGAAGCATTAGTGTGTTTGAATCAAAACCACTTGATAAATTGGTTCCACATTGATGTTGTAGGATGGTGACTCCCCCACCAGGTCTTGGTACTGAAAGGCAGAAGTTTCCTAAATTCATGATGGATTGAGGACCTTGCGCAACAACACAAGGCTTGTGAAACGATCTAGATAGAGAATGGCCAAGAAGATAAAGCCTACTGGAAATGATCTTTTCCAGCAACCTTAAGTAGTATAGCTATTGATTGGTACATAGAACCCAACACAACCTTCAAAACTAATTGGGAAAGATTAAAAAAGGATTTCAAGGAAGAAATCAAATTGCTATGAGAGGACAATGAAATTGCAACAAAGATCTGTAATACAAAGCAAGTCAGGCATGACAATATAAAGCCTTAAAAGCAAAGACTTAAACCAAATAACCTTAAGAAAAGATGGTTTATTGAAAGCCTTATTGCCTCATTACAAAGAAAATGAAGGTAGCACCACCATCTTCTATGATATACCAAACTGAAAATTATATTTAAATTCAGATCTGAAAACCATTTCAGTGTTTCACCAAAAAGCAACACAATTCCACCCAAACTCATGAGCTAGTTTAACACTGAAATAACAGCAGACTATCTCAAAATTTCCCAAAAACTTACGGTTTGATTTTATAATTTATAGAAAAATAAATTGATTCTAACCACATTTAGACTGTCACAGACTCACAACTGCCACAAAAGTACAGCAACCAAAATGTCAAATCTGGAACAAATATGATCAAACCCACAAAACTGTTGAATACCGAATGAAACCAAATCCACTGGAAACACCACACAATGCTTTTATAGATTATTCAGATGCAAACAACATGTAAACAGGTCTGATATACTGGAGATAACAGCAACAAGCTCCAGCAACAAGATGTCCAAAGAAACAATGCAAAACCGAGAACTATCATAATAAACAATGTGGATCTTAATATATAGAAAACTATATATGCAACACTTCCGAGATCAAACCAGCAATACCCAGCTTGGTAAATGTGATCTTGCCACTTGAGATAGAAGAAACACGGTGCCTACACTAACTTGCAACAATATGCAACAAGAAATATGCATAAAAACTCCACAAGATGCAAGATGAACAATCCTACACACAAACACTCAAAACTGCCAAAACCTCCAACTTCAGCCCAAATGCAAACTCTAGATGAGGTTTCTCCCTATAAGCAAAGGTTTTCATTCTCTGATCACTTGATGCTCATGGGTTTTCATCGAGAAGCCTTCTACTCTAACAGGGTTTCATCCGTTGAAGAAGTCTTCTGCAAATCTACGAGTGTGAGAGAAAAAGTGATATCAACAATCCTTGCAAGTGACAAAATTTACACTTTTGTATCAATCTTGCTTGGGAGAGATGGACGCCCAAATTCCAACGCCTCCCTTAGGATTCTTTGCTATTTTGGGTTATGACAATTGTCATAAAGCTGTTATAGCTTCGCATAGGATTACCCGCCACTTGTAATTGCCAAATCTTTCCAAATTCTTCTTGCCAAATAACCCCAATCAAGACACAAAACCCAACGCTTCCTTGGAGCCTCAAAATATTTATTTTAATGTTTAAATATCCTCATGGAATAGGATATATTTGGACGATAAAAAATGCATAAAGTATTCTTCCTATGATTGCCCAATTATAGGATATATTTGGATGCCCAATTATAGGATATATTTGGACGATTATAAATAATGCATAAAGTATTCTTTTCCTATAATTACCCAATTAACCCATAGAAGAATAAAATGGGTTAATATTTACTAATAATTAATATTTTAGAAAAGGGGACATAACAATTCCTCTCTCCTAGAAATCACTTGTCCTCAAGCAATGCAAATTTGGATTGTCAAATATCTCCAGTCCTTCCCAAGTTATATCCACCACAAGCAAGTTCTTCCATTTGATCAAATTCTTTGTAATGCTCATGTTCCTCAATCTTTCTCCCTAGTTTCCAAGGCCTTCTCAGGAATTAAAATCAATTTCCCTTCATCATCCAAAGTGGTAAATCAGGTGAAGGCACAAGTTTCTGTCCAAGAACTTTTTTCAAACAAAAACGTGAAATACATTACGAATCCTTCTATTTGGAGGAAGATTCAACTCACATGCTACCTCAACAATCCTCTTGATGACCCTGTATGGTCCAAAGAACTTAGGCTTAAGCTTTTCAGCCCCACTCTTCTTCAAGCTCCAAAAAATACTTAAGATATAATGTAATTGCAATATATTGTAGCCCGGCAGTGGGAAAGAAAGAAAATGAATGCAAATGGTATAGTGTGCATCTATGTAGCAACAATCAATTCAACACAACAAATTTATTAGATATATAAAGATTCAGACTATGGTGTTATGTTGCATTTGAAAACCACGAGAGGTGTTTGAAATGGACCCAAAAATTTGAAATGACAAGCAGCCTTTCATATACGATATAAACTTCAGCCATCTAATTTATCCCATTGAAAAAGCCGTTATTTTTGTTAAGATTTCCCCTCCTTTTCCTCTAGCTTTATTGTTTTTTATAACAAAAGAAAATAAGCAAGACAGACAAAATAATTCAAGGATTGTCAAATTGCCTACACATGTTCAAGACCTATATTTATAAACAGGTTTGTCCAAATATACATCAAATTTGTCCATCTATCACACCTGTATAAAATTTGCAACCAGGATGCAAATGCCTGGAAAGCGCTCCAGCTCATGTAAAAGAAGGCCTATAGCAACATCTGACCAGGGTGAAACACTGGTTATTCCATCCCTAGAGGAGGCATTTTCTGAACCAAATATCTGCATCAAGTAATCATAGTCAAATAGAAAGAAAATTCAAAACACATGTCAAACAAGGAAAAAAAAAACTCCCATCCTAGTTAACATGTACAAAAAGGGGTCAAACCTGGAAGTCCTCCAGCACAAGAACAGCATCCAGAAGTCGTGCATCTTTAAATGATGTGCATATATTTGAGCTTGTCTTAGAGCTTTGTTCATTTGATACTAATTGAGCACAATTGATCACCTGTGATTTCAGAATATATAATGTGCAAAGTCAACTGATATGTATTTGACCAGAACTAGATCTCAATAATTTTGTAAAAAGTAATTAATTTTCTTTCTCCCAAATCCCTAACATATCACCTACCTTCAATGGACGACCCAATTCAAATCCAATTGCCTGCATGCAAACACACAAGAAAATATCGAGATTGGTTCATAAAAATAGTCATTGACCATTTGAATTTAAAAATTTCAGTGGCAAATTATACCACATAATATAAACAGGAGACAAAAAAAAATGTCCTTAAGGATGCACCTATAAAATTACTCTATTTCAAGCATTTTAGAGAATGACTCCATTCTTTTATTCATAACCAAAACACAAAGATCCATGATGACAGGTGAAATTGTTTATAAGACTCGGTAGCTAACAGAAGAATAAACTAATTTCTACAATTAACATGAGATTTTGAAAGAAATAGAAGGGTATAGTGGTCACTGCACTCACCAGATACCCTATGTTATTGTCAATACTAACAAATAGTAGGGGTTTCTGACTATTTAATGTAAATGACAATTATTAGACTTGAAATGCAGATTGTGAAGCTTTTCACTCTTTCTTTGTTAGGAAAATACTGACACGTCATGACTTTAACTATATGTAAAGCATGTGCATCTAAATAGAAAAATCAGCACCTTATCATCCATTCTACTGTGTACGAGTCTTATCACTAATTACATGTAGAATGCATGTTGTTATGCTCCTAACTCCTAATCTGCAAGGAAACAATTCTGCACCACAAGGCTACAAGGAGGTTGAGTTGTTCAATTTCACATTTTCCATTTTTTTCTGAGACTAAAAGACTCCTATTTATTTGCATGGTATAATTTTAAGATATAAAACATAGGATGCCTGTTGTTATGCTTCTTAATCCTAATCTGCAAGGAAGCAATTCTGTACCCATAAGACCTCAAGGAATTGGGAAGGTTTTGTTCTAGATTTGGATGCTTTTCAGACACTTAAAATGTTCCTCTGTATTTCCATGGTATAATTTTAAGATATCGAACTCATCCATCTGGATTCAAAACATAGCAAAGGCAACTAAATGAGAAGCTAAATGCACAATTAAACCTTAGTAAAAAGGCAAAAATGGCTCTACTATGCACAAGCAAACTACTATAACAGATTCTATCCCATAAATTTCTTCCACCCATTGCAAATCATGAAAAATAGTATTCCTAATAAATGGGCAAACCTATAACTGCATAGATTACTGGGGAAATGACTAGAAAATTACACATTTACCTCTGCAGCAGATGACTTGCCAGTTCCATGAGCGCCCCAAAAAAAGCATGCAGTCCCAAGTTGTTCTTGCTGGAAACCCCATTGACCAAGGAGTACTGCCCTAGCCTTTTCAAAGCTAATAATACATTCTAAGTGCTTACGCATAGAAGTACTGAGTATAAGTTCATCCATTGATGTCTTTGGAACAACCCTGTGTGTGAATGACTTCATCTGTGCAAAGAAGCAAAGATCTACATAATGTTACTCTCAAAAATGAAAACGAGTAAGAAATAGATGCAAATACAATAAAGGAATATTCCTAAGAAACATGAACAAACAGGAAGTGGATATTAACAATCATTACCAATTCAACTGATGCTTATACATGATTCAACATGCAGTTAGTTGACAAGTGTAACTATTTAACACAAGTAAAAACAAAATGCAACAGGAATATTCACAACATATGTATAAGAAAAGAAACTATGAAAGTTTACATTGCTTCATCGTATTCACATATAAACACAACATAATATGAGAATATAAACATCTCAATTGATGTTTAATTACGATGTGTTTGGTCTTCAGAATGTTAAATTTCAGAGTTCAGATCATGGTTAACAAATTCTGTACTCAGAAAATTTGGTCCTAAAACAAGGTAGCTTAAAACATGAAAACTTCAATCAAAAAACTAATCTCTGACTATGCTAATCTACTAACAAATACCGCTGGAAATGTGAAAAGCAAATCCACACTATTGAACTCCCAAACCTGCAACTGTATTGTAATTAAAACTGTAAAAAAATAAACCGTACTAGAAGGAACTTTTATAAAAGAGACTCAATATGTATCATGATTACAATTGGAGTATGTGCCCTCTAAATGGACAAGTGCACTATGAATATAAGTAAGAGAAACTAAATGAGGTGTTGAGTGAAACTTACTTAAGTTACACTCAGTTTAACCAAACAATCAACTAGTCTGATTAATCAACTGACTCTAACAACTAATAGCTCCTAATAAAAGTAGTTAAACTAGTTACAGACACAAATCACTCAAGTCTCATGTACTTGACCAGGCACTTATCTCAAGGTATATTCCCTACAAAGCTAGGCCTTATTCTCACATATAACAATGTCCTCTCCATGCTGATCTCTCAACTGCACATAAATCAAGGTGAACTCTCACATCACTGTTGTGCCATGGTAATGTTCATGTTTCTATTGACTGTACCTTCAACACACAGATAAAGCATGCTGCTGGGTATACTTCTACGCTGGGAGCAAACTGCAGTGTACTTCTGCACTGCTGAAGGAATAACACCTTCAGAGCAACACAGTTAAAACACTTACACATAAAACAGGCTTTTCTCACACAGGATAGAAAATCAATTCCTAGAGGACTCTAATCAAGACAATCAAATTTGTACACATGGAAAAGATAAGACATAGTTTAAAGGGTTCCACAATAGGACAAGTGCACATACCAAGTAGTAATTACCAAACTCAATTAAGCTAATCACACTAACCACATTCTTTAACATTCCTTTTTTGAAATTTGTCATGGTCATGACTCATGATTATTTACAATGATAACAACTCAAAACTTGAATTACATCTATCCTCCCTTAAACTTCTTTAGTGTAGTGTCTAACACTGGGGAATAGAGACATTGATAGCAGATGACAAATTGAATCTTGTGCTAACATGGAAACAGAAGTTACAACTTACAAGTACTTGAACAGGCTAGACGGATGTTTAAAAGAAAGAGATGTTGATACGGTAGACAAAGCAATTATACAAAGACTCTACTTATAACTTTTCATATGCTATCCTAAGTTACTAGCATTATATGCTTGCAACTTTTCGCAAACCATCCTCAGTTACTACATGCTTTACAACTTACTCTGAAATATGTTTGGCTTCAACCTCAGCCTTCAACAACATATGCTCCATATCAAGTATTCTATTGTTCATTCTTTAAATAAACCTCACTGAACTAAATCTGGAATGAGTACACCATTACACTAGCTACTCAATTAGTTGACTATATTTTTAGTAGCCCAACAAACAAGGAAATGCTAAATACTCGATTAATTGGCCAATAAAATAAGAGTTGATTTGTCCTATTCAGAATAAAAGATATAATACTTGTCTAAATCACCAAGACTTGGAAAGTTCCAAGGAGGAAAATGCTAATTGAGGCCAAAACAACCGGGACTTTGGTGCCCAGCAAAGCTGGTTGGACTCATCAAACCCAATGAGTGTCACTGGTAAGACTCCGATATCACACTGCAGCTTGAAATTCAAAAAAATATGTAAATAAATAAAAACTCTAAAATGACCTCTAGCACTCTTGAAAGATATCCATATTGTTTGCAACCACATCAACAACGAAAAAATAATATAGAGCGACGCAATCCATTAAAGCAAACACTAGCGAACGACGTGGATCAATATGTAGCAGCCCGCCATGTATCTAAAAGAACCTATAGTGCATTTGGAAGGGTTCACCATTAACTTTGAGCAGCCCACCATCGAGTTAGAACTAATTTGAAGAGATATTTTCCCATTTTGAATCTTTTTTTTTCCGTTTCACGTCATCTACATTTGCTTGATTGTTTTCATTTTAGCTTCATGGAACAAAAAACAAAAACAAGGGAAAATGAAGAGCTCACATTTTTATCCTTTTCTTCTTTTTTTTTATCAATAAGGGGAAGAAGCCGAGAGATTTGTATTTAAGAAACTGAAAAACAGTAAAGAAAACAAGCTGTAAGTAGTTTACCGGTTCAAAACCCAATCCCACCAAGAGGATTGTGAACCCAAAAAGAGCACCTAGGCTCAACGGATAATTCTCAATGTTAAGAAGTTAAATAAGAAACCAAAAGGAAAAGATATAAACATTACAAAAACCATCAAACCCCCAGCGGACTTATCTCTTGGCTTCAGTCTGAAGGTGAAGTGGAGTTGTTCTCTGTTCTGTACTTACTGCAGAGTTTGATTTTGGGGTTCCTCCCAGAATAGGAGAGCCACTTTCTTCCTCTTGATCATCATCCGCAGAATCCTCCACAAGCACTTCTTCATCTTCATCTTTTTCTACCTCTCCCATCTCCTCTTCCTCGTCAACTTCCTCTGTCTCTTCCTCAGTGTCGACCTCCATCTCTTCATCATCCTCTTCCTTATCTGAAGAATTAGGGCTTCCCAAGCTGTCTAGATTTTCATCATACTTGTAACAGTAAACCCATGTTCAACTTTCATCTAAATTGTCCCCATAAGGAACATTTAGACCGTCCTCAATGTCGAGGAATTTGGAGAGAAATTTTATGCCTCTCTTCATCATACCCAAACGCAACTAGTGGTCCTCCCAATCCCAGCCCGAGAGTATGAAAAGGCGTCTGGGTGGACGAGCATAAATATTTCTCCTTGGGCCGACCCCAAAACCAGGAAAAGGTTGTCCCGCAGTCATCACTGTAGCCAGATCCCAAGGGAGTAGAGTTGTAAGGTCGGAATCAATATTCAGTATGGCATTGTGAAGACCCACTATAAAATTTCCTGAAAATAGACGGTCACAAATCTCTTCTGCTAAAGTTTTGGAAGCTCCTGCGACCATAATGCTCGCCAAGAAGCCCGAGCAAATGTCTGAGAGAACCCTGAATCTATGGTTGGTGCAGAGAAAATTGAACACAAGCACTTTCCTCACAGCGTGGATGACTAGGCAATGCTGGAAATTGCAGACTTCCATGATTTGGTTGGAAGTGATGGGAGTATCAAAAGCAATTTGCTCAATATCAGAGCTAAGCTTAATAGGGGTATCCATCAATCTGTCTCTGAAGATTGCAGCTCTTTGTTCTAAAGAATAAATCGTCAATTATGAAATCCAGCCATAGCCAAAGTAATAAACACGCCAACTTGTTGCAAAGTTGTCCATATGAAGTTTAATCGTCACTACTCTGACATAGTTAGCTGTAGCGTACCTTCCACCTTATATCGTGTCTCATACAACCCTGAAGAGTGTGTGTTCCCAACTTTAGCATGGATTAACATTGCCCACCTAAGAGTACTTTAGCCGATCCGGAAAAGGAGATGTTAGTGGTACAAAAAATGGAAAAGAGAGCTTATTACTCGCAAATGCCCAAGGACGAGACTTTCCAGACTGATGTGATGTGGAGTTAATGAAAGTTGTGATTCCCACACCAAGTGAAATTGAAGTGATAAATGGAATGATTGTACAACCATCAATGAAAATCACTTCAAATTTTGAATGCCAGTTGGCTATGTCATTTGCCATCATCTCATCCCCAATGAACCAATTTAGCCAAGTATGCAATTGACATTTATGGCAACAAAACTTTGAGTGACCAATATTCTTACTTTTCAAATTTGACTACTAGATGACCGTTGGTGAGTATTACCAGTTGCCGAGCTGATATGACCACTGTATTTAAAATGTTCTCCCATTGCGGCTTTATTAGCCAATTCATCAGCCATATGATTTCCTTCCCTGTAGACGTGGTTAATTGTAGTGGATTTGAACTTTTTTAATAAATTTAGAATAACCTCGAGTGTCGCTTGAAGTTTCCAATTTGGAGATGATCCAGTTCTCACTGCATTGATTGTGATCAAGGAGTCCCCTTCTATTTCCAAATTTTTAGGGCCCAATTCAAATGCCAGAGACAATCCAAACAGCATAGCTTTAAATTCCGCCATATTACTTGTGTCAATTTCAAGTGGTCTTGCCAATTTCGCAACCAAAGAACCATCACTAGAATGAATAATGCAACCCGCCCCTGAGGGACCTGGATTGCCTTTTGAAGCTCCATCAAAGTTCAATTTACACCATCCCAAGGGAGGAGGTCTCCAAATGCAATTGGCTCTGAGATTGGCGTTTTCTTTAACACCTTTACCAATTGTTGTAGGAGACTTAAGCCCAAACCAATTTTTGATCATATGATCATCCCAGCTGGTATAATACTTGTGTTGTGCACTTTGTAATTGTATCCGGGCATTCATTACTTCCACTATAGAGGCTTCTATTCGATTCAAAATTGAAGATTTATCCAATGAGATGTCTTGAAAGATTCTTCTATTTCTTTCTTTCCATAATTCCCAGATTAGAATGGAGAGTGTGATGATCCATAGATTACCACAAAGGCTGTCCTTAAAGGCTGAGGCCAAGAGGTGAAGAGTGAGAAGATATCATTCAGAAGAGCCGAGGACCAACCCAATTTGGCACATAACCACTGCCAACACTCAGATGCAAAGGGACAAGTTAACGGAAGGTGATTCGTGTCTTCTTCGTTGTTGTAACAAAGAGTGCATTTGGAAGGTCCAAAATATCCCATTTTCTTAAACCAATTTGCAGTTAAAATTCTACCTTGAATTGCTGCCCAAGAAAAAATTCCTGCTTTGGGGAGACAGACTTTATTCCAGCAAAGCTGATTAGAGAATTGAGGATGATGCTAAGAAGAGGAACCTGAGAGAATTCTATAACCATCTTTCACCTTATATTCCCCTATTTTGGAACCGTTCCAAATGAATTCATATTGTCCCTCCTTAATCAGAAAAGAACGAACTTCAAGTAACTTTTTCAGATTTTGCATTTCCAAGGGATCTAATCTGAGTTGATCGAATTGCCTCCATTGCCAAGAGCCATTAATCAAATTTTGGGAGCTAGGAGAGATGTAGTCCTTAACCAATGGTACCCACTTCTCGGCGCAGATTTTGCTAATATTATTTTGGCCGAGAATTTGATTTATGTTGGGGAAACCGCCCCATGAATCATCCCAAAATTTGGCTCGAGAGTCATCTTTAATGTTCCAAGAAATATTGTCTTCAATGATGCCCCTTGATTTGGATATGAAGTTCCAAATTCTAGACCCTCTGGGTAGGTCTGAGATTCTAATCACCTTTGCATCCTCTACGTTATGAAAATAGTTGATTTTGCTTTATTGGCAATTTGGCCAGAAGCTAAAGCATAGGAATCCAAAGTTTTTTCAATGAAAGAGGCCTCCCTAATGTTGCCATTGCCAAAAAGGAGTATGTCATCAGCAAATTGTTGATGTGTGACAACCTTCACCGACGAGGTCCCTAAATTAATCCTTGATCTTGAAGACTGATGAATCTGTGTCCCAAACCTTCTGCCATGATGATGAAAAGGAAGGGGGAAAGGGGATCACCCTGCCTGGGTTTTCTTCTTGTTCCATCATGAATTTGTCTATTTTTTATTCATTTTTATAAACACAAACCTAACTTTTTTTTCATATTTTATCAATAATTTAGTTGCAAACCCTAACTCTTTTCTTTTCACTATTTTTTTTATCTTTGTTCATCTAGAAACCCTAAATGTTGATTTTATTTATGTTTACTTGTTATTGCAGCCTACTTCAAATTTATAAATTGTTCTATTGTTCAGCCCAATAAGAAAGGACCCTTGTTGGAAACATGCAATTCCAGAGAAAAAGAAAGGGGGAGCAGTAGAAGATAGGGATAAGTAAAAAAAATTCAAGCAACCTTATGAGTAATCATTATGTTGATAAATAAAGTAAACACAAATTATTCTACCAGCTCTTTTGGTGCAATTCATTTTATAAAAGGATATTTCAATTTTGATTTCAGGAGGGTATTGTGGATGTATCATTTGAGGAATTTATTAACTCTCATATATTATTTATCTCAAAAATTTATTTCACTAAGTTGTCATTTGGTATGGGGAAAAGTCAAAACTTATGGTAGTAATTTGAAAATTTTAATGGTGCATAAGCAAATGTCTATTCATCTTCAATGCTTAGAAAAACAACATGAAGCAGAAATTGAACTTAATCATCTTTAATTTAAAGTAAATATAGGAAAAGAGCCCCAAAAATATAAGGTGAACTTAAATTTTAATCTATATAATGAGCAAACAATCCCATCTAGATGGCAAGCGTTTTACATTATACCTGTAGGCTACCACGCATTTGTGACCGGCATCCTGAGATAATATCCTCTTCAGTCATTTTTGGGTTGTGGCTATCTCGAGAAATAGCCAACAGCAAAGAGCTTAACAAGGCATTTTTTATGTACCCTCCACTCAACTCGTACCTGGAAAATGCTAAGAGATACAATATAAGATAGAGACTAAATATAAGATAGAGACTAAGAAAAGAGGCTCAAAGAAAATGATATAGGCTAGTTAAAACAAATATGAAATAGCATTAGTATAATCCTCAAATCTATTTTTCATAAGAAAAATTACCTTAAAGATATCTTCTCCCAATCAATGTTCTCAGCAACAGGGAGGCGCTCTGATGCAAGTTTCCATATTTTGTATCGCTGTGTGTGATCTGGTTGGTGAAACTCACTCACACATCTGTACTCCACATACAGTACATGTATTTAACTACAACATGTACCTTTGGAAATTTGGCAACTATTTAACAATTAATCTGTTAAATCTTCAATAGTTACAACTTATAACATATAGATTGTACATGGATAAGAAAATAAACCATCAATCTATGGTTGTCACAAGGACATTATAAGTTATTGAATATTCTTTGCCAATTGTCCACAGCTGACTTGACATCCAGCCAATTGCATCAGTTATAAGACATTAAAAATGCATACAAGGCAACAACCTATATTGAAGTCAATGTGTGACATATCTATTTCTAAACTAGTGCACATATATATTAAAACTTTCAGAAAATAATTGTTAAAAATTCACCACAAAAAGCATAGTTTTACAGAGTTTCTTGGCAGGGGGATGGGGGGACGGGGGACCAAGGGCTTAAGTTTGGGGATGGCGGCAGGTGGGTGGCACAAATACATATAGTACTTGAAAAATTATTTATAAAAAAGATGCAAGGAATAAGCATAAGAATTGTAAATGAAACTTTGGCATGCTATGTAAAGTTTAAACTAATAAACATTACAAACATGACAATGATTACATTGAAATTTGAATATTAACAATGGTGGGAAGAGTTTTCAAACTTTGGGAGCAAACCAAGAATAAGTATACAAATTGCAAATGAAACTTTGGCATACTAAGTGAAGTTTAAACTAATGAACATAAAAAACATGGCAATGATTGCATTGACAATAACAATGGTGGGTGGAGATTTGGGGTCGAGGGGCAGTGCCCCTTGAGGGAATATGTGGTAGAGTCCCCAACAGGGTCGAGGGTAGTGCCGCTTGTGGGGGTTTGGGTTGAGGGGCAGAGTCCCCCGCTATTAAACACAAATAAGGCCTCCAAAAGCTCACAAACTTTCATTATGAATGTCATTCATAAATTTATCACCATTTTAAAAAAAAATGTTTTCAATTGGAGTTTCTAAGTAGGGCCACAAGAGATTCCTCAACGTCCCTGGGGCGCCCTAGAGATGTCCCACCATCCCCAACATCTTGGCAGCATCCCAGAAGCAGTGGTGGTGTGGTGGGGCAACATTCCACCCAAGTCCTTGTGTCCCCGAAACACAGGAATTTTGGGGGGTAAACATCCGTGTGGAACAATGCAAAAAAGGAAAGCCCAAACTAAAGCAAAAAATTGCTATGAATATGGATATCTGATCTTTATTTAGTATTACTCTATTCTCAAGCAGCCAAAAAGGAAGAGTAAATGAAATATTGTCTGAAAATTCAAAATCCTTCTAGTTTGAAAAAAGCTAATAAAATCCAATTAAAGAGACTTAGAAGTAGATGAGAAACAAAATATGTAACCTATGATCCTGTGTAACATACAATACCGAGTCACAAGGACCCATAAAAGGAAAAATCTGTAATGCAATAAGAAACGTAAAAGCATTTGAACAAGGGATATACGTGATACGCCTATGCATGGCTTCATCAAGATCTAAAGGTCGATTAGTTGCCAGCATTATTATGCCTTCATATCGCTCCATCTCTGTCAAAAGTGTATTTAGCAATTTATCACCACTGCGTTCTCTCTGGAAGAAAATTTATGTATAAGTTGCAAAGAAAAGAATATAGTAAAACTTAACAAGTTGCTACACATAACATGAATATGATGAAAAATACTGAATTATTTCATTGAGATAGGAAATACTGAATTATTTCATTGAGATAGGAAATTCTACCTGTGCAAATATAGCCTCACATTCATCAAAGAAAATAATGGCATCATTCATATCAGCATCTCGGAAGAGTCCACGCAGATCAGCAGAATGATCATCACGACTATTTCCTCCACAGACCGACTGAAGTGAATGAAAATCTACAAGAAGAACACGTTTTCCTGGAGATAGCCATAGAATGTCAGGGGCCACTCACATATTTTTATAATATAATTCTAGTTGTATGAATAACATGCACCTAGATGATGGGCAATAGCATTGACAGTCATCGTCTTTCCAGTTCCTGATGGCCCACAAAGAAGTATAACAAGTCCTGCTCCATAGGTCATAAAATCTTCAAGACCAGCATTTTTTCTATATTGCCTAAATTTTGCAAAATTATCAGTTGTTCTCAGTATCATTTGCTTCTGCTCATCAGGGAGGACAACACTTTCAATTGGTACCTGCTCAAGCCAATAATGAATATAATTAGGTACAAAATAATTTATAATACAAACGATAAATATATTAAAACACTAGTTCAGAATCTATACATATAAATGGTTATTCAACACATTAACAGAAAATCATCCAAATCATACCATTGGCTTATATAGATGACTTCCTTCAACAAGCTCATTCATTTCAGTATCCAGACCAACAATCCAATCCAGCATGCGACGATCTAGTTCCACCTGCTGGTCCATCAAGTCCCCACCTCCACGTGCATATGCAACTACTCTCAATTTGATTAAGCCTCTTGCGACAAGTTTGCTTGACTTGTAGAAGTGTGTACGGGCCAAAACCTACAAAAAATGCAAAAATGTGACCATAAAACAAAATGTAAATCAGAGTACTAAGAATATATACTGAAAGAACTTTAAAACTAACAACCATTTGGAAGGACAGCCTAAGATTCATTCTCTATTACCTCAGCTGAAAAAAAAATATTTCTATCCAAAGGTCACGTTTCTTCAAATAAACTTTTCAAACAGTAAGTAAACTTATCCTCAATAAATACACACAATATATAGAAACATTGGAAACCAAACAACAGCTCAAGTATTATTTCATCTACATTGCACTCATCTTTAAAAAAGAAAATGTTTAGAGATGAACCATTTGTTGCCGCAAGGTGTTACAGTTTAATAATTAAGTGTTAGATCTTGCTGTTTCTGTTATGCCAACTGTCATATGTTATCATAATATATTTCATATGGCTTCTCTCAGAAATTCCAGCAATCTGAATTAGTGATTAGACAAGCTAAAATTAGATGAACGTATAGAGACTATTAATGATTTTACATGGGAAGGATGTAATTGTTTTTTATTTTCTGCAAATTGGACAGAACCAACCTTCAGATCAATGCTCTTCCACTAATAAGATGCAAGGGATCCATATAATCATGACAGACCAAAGTAGTTTTAGCACACAATAAAGAACTTGTGCCAGGCCTTCCAAAAACTAGAGATAATTATTTCGGTGACCCATAATCTGAGTTGAGATACTCCCAAACAGCACATCAACAATGGATATCATACTTGCCGCTTCTCACAAATAGCTCTTAGTTATATTTTTGGCAGTGTTCTCTCATCCATGCACTTAATAAACTTGATGTGTAAGTAGTTCAACTTCAACTAAGAATGGAAAAATGTACACAAATACAAAAAATTTGCAAGCCAATGACTAAACACTAAGGTTAACTAGGAGAAACCCCAATGTGGGGAGAAAATTCCAGCAAAAGAGAGTTCATTGTGTTAGAAATGCAGATCTTTAATAGAGAGAATCTAATATGCTATATTAAATACAATTGTTATTTAATATAACTGAATTATATATATGCTTATGCAAGTTCTTTATGTATGCTGTCGTAGTAATATAAACCCGTTATTGATATGTTTCTACAGCATACGTAAAGATATATAAATATATAACTTAACTGTCATGTCTATGTAGAGACATGACTGTATGTGGTCTTTACATAGACATGGCATATCATAACGTACCAATAATATAAGTTAAGCGCTGTTCATATATAACTTAATGTCCTACGATAACTATTGTATGATAGTTATCGTAACACATATATGTGTTACGATAACTATCATACGATAGTCATCGTAACTCGTGCATATTATTAAGTCATCGACCGCGGTCGATATAACAGCCTTCACTAACCGTTTTACTTTATATTAATATAAAGTATGTAATCAATATATATCGAGTACGATTAACATGATATCAATAATATATATATATGCATATATATATATATATGTATATATATATAAGTATATCGAATCTGATCAATATAATATTAATGATTATAATGTGTATATATATATATATAAATATCAATCATATCGAAGCTATTACTTAACACTCCCTCTTAGCAAGAGAGGATTGATCAGAACCTATATCTCAAGATGTAGGTGTTATGTGATCCCCGACTCAATTCGGAACTGGATAAAACACATACTTTTCTTTATATCAGGGTGACTGGCAAGATCCGGGGCATAAGCTTAAGGTACTTAACTTGATAGAAAAATTATCGCAACACCCAACTCAATTCGGAACTGGATTTGCGATAAGTAATGGTGTCAAGATATCCAGCGCAATCCGGATCAAAACTTGAGGCACATGTTATCATAATCCCCGACTAAATTTGGAACTACATTAATTGATCACTTTATATAGGTCACATCATTGTAGGTCGTCACCTTACAATGGTGACCTCACACCAAAAAGATCGTCACCTTTCAAAACACGATATTGCAATATTAAATTTTATTTTATTCATGAATGTATCAATTTACATGATTGTGAGATTTAATCTCATAATTAATCACAACTTAATCATACCAAGTTTCTTCTTGAAGTACTCAATTTTCAACTTCGCAAGAGGCTTGGTGAAGATGTCAGCACTTTGTTCTTCAGTACTGATGTAGACCAATTTAATAATATCTCTATCTACCATATCTCTTATGTAGTGGTAAGGAATTTCTATGTGTTTGGAGTGATTGTGAAAAATTGGATGTATCGAAAGTTTAATGGAACTTTGATTGTCACAATGAATTACTGTAGGCTTTAGGGCAGTGTTACACCGGTACGGGGGGACGCCAGGACGAGTTTCGGGTACGCGAAAAAAAAGGGCCTCAATTTCGGTACGGCGGGGGTACGGCGGCGGGGGGACGAGGGG
>MU223586.1:1008088-1023756 GCA_018584345.1 Thuja plicata | reverse complement strand
ATGATGCTATTAAGTTAGCTCATGATTTAGATTCACCATCCTCCATTTTACAGCCACCTAAGAAACCCTTCAAGGGGTCTTCTTCATTTCAGAAGGGGAAAATTCAGAATAAGAGTGCACCTCCTAGATTGGATTTTGAGACGGGAAATGAATTGAGGAGGCAGAAACTGTGTTTCACTTGCAGGGAGCCTTGGACTCCAGATCACAGGTCCCTTGGGATAGGCAAACTTCATTACATTGAGGTAGCTTCTGAGGATGAGTATGAGCAGGGTGAGGGCAGTGATGAGGAGGCTCAGGTTGAGCCAACATCGGAAGGAAAGAAATAGAAAGCACCCCATGAGCATCCCTCTCTGGGATTCCTACATGTCACCCCTTTCGTTTGAAAGGAATAGTTAGAGGACAGAGGATTGTTTGTCTCTTAGATACAGGTGCTACGCACAATTTCATTAGCACAAGTATGGTCTCCAGGAGACGGCTACAGGTGGATGATATCCCAGAACTTGAGGTCAAGGTGGCAGGAGGGGACCTTTTGAGTTGCACAGGAAAGATCTCTGGTCTTCCAATACACTTTGGAGATTACTTGCTAGAGGCAGATTTTTATGTTATTGACTTGGATAGTCTGGATGCGATTTTGGGTAGGTAGTGGTTGCAGACCCTAGGCAGGTATACTATTGATCACACGCTGAAACAGTTTTACAGGGTGATCAACAGGTGATTCTTAAGGCCATGCCAGATGGCGGGCCTAGATTAGTGTCTACTCACAGGATGGAGGCCATCATGAGACACAGTGACATGGAGTGGGCAGCCCAGTGCTTCGTATCCACAAAACCCACACCGAATTCAGGGCAACAAGTTCACCTTGATATTCAGCAGGTGCTTGATAAGCACAAGCATGTCTTTGAGGATATACCACTAGGCATACCTCCAGATAGAGGGTTCAAGCATATCATTGACATCAAGAGATAGTTGGAATTTTCAAGTATTTTTATGTCTCTCATAATTGTTCACCAAAAATTGACAATCTGCAAGCAGTGGTACTTGTCTCCCTTCTCTGAAAAGCATAAACATCTCAAAGACAAGTGTGGAGACTTGAAGAGACTTTGGCTTATGTTTTGTAATGTCCCCAATTAGAAATTTTCTTGATTTACCCCAAAATTCCCAAATAGGGTTTGGATTGTGCTTTGGAATGGCAATTTACTTAGTCTCTGTAATGTTCCCTACTAGGAAGCTGCCAATTCCCAATGATTAAAATACATCGCTATGCATTTAAATTAAGAAATAATTACTGATCCATAATACAGACGTAAACACTAATTCCTTACATCTCTCCTAATCATCAACCCTAAGGAAGATGGTGTAATTATTGTGCTAAGGCGCAGAAATTGTCTACAAGCGGGCTCCCTCAAGGTTCTTAACCCATCTTGGGACCCTCCCGTCATGTGACCGAATTACTCCACCTCTCCCTACACAAACTCCCTATCCTCTAAATGGTAATTAGTGAGTGAATAAGGAATAGACTAAGTATATTTTACTATCTTATATATTAAAAATATATATAGAAACACATATAACATAACTAATATATAATTCTGATTTCATTATTATTACACATATATCTATATTAAACCATACAGTAGCTCTTTATCCCCTAATAGAGTTTAGATATAATATTATCAAATCAATATTAACTTATTGATGCTTGCCATTCGTTTCTTTTCTCATCTCTTCCTTCTGAAGAGTATTAGATATATATTTCATAATCTATGATTCCCTCCTCCTTGTTGGAATGATTTGAATGCCATCTTATATCGTTTTCCCTTGAATGAGGAGTTGCATTAAAGGAGACATGTCCCACTAATTTCTTAATTGCTTGTGATTTTTCCTACATAAGGTGTCGACTAGTCAACTAATATCTTATCGATGGCTAAGCAATTTGGTTTTATCTTTCATGATATCAGTTTGCTTCTCACTTGTATAATTCACTGCCTTCCATGATCAGCCTTCGTTTGTTATCACTTAACTAATCAGTGCTCAGCATTAACCTAAATCTTTGTTGCCTTATTAATATCGATGACTAATCATTCGATTAGTCATCTTCCTATAATCGATATTCTTTGATATATTTGTATTCGCACCCGATAGTTTCTGTTTATCTATTAATCCTTCCCTCACAATTATTCATAGTGAACAGCGGTGTGGAGTATTTGACGAAACTATAGTTTTGACTTGTATTTTATTCACGGAAAAACTTGGACGATATCTTTGTGTTGTAACCTCCACATAACCCTATTGTGTGCCAATATTAATAGATCTTAATTTATTAATGTTTGTTGTTCGATAGATGGTCTTGATGCATTGTGTTACGTTACAGTGATAGTAGGCATTGTTATGGTAAATCGATGTTGTATTAAACAGAGGAGATGAAAAATCCTTATATAAATTTACAAAGACGATGTTTCTAAAAGAAACAATCATGAACTAAAGACAAAAATAGAAACTACCAAATACACTAAAGACTAACTAAGATGACCATTAGAGAAACATTACAATATTCTAATACCCTCCCTTAATGGTCATCCTCTAACTACCCTGCAGAAGACTGTACATGTCTTGTGGTCATAAATTCTTTAAAACAATCTACTGTTGTTGAGACCCTCCCTAGATCTACAGAATGCCAATGACCAAGAGTAGCCAAAATCCATCCAAAAAAAATAGAGAATGCTATCCCCTTCTTTAGAATGTTCTTCAACAAGAGACAAGAGCCTGCCACTAACTCTGCCACTGAGATGAGTCCGCCACTAACCCTCCCAGAATCTACAAAACTTCTAACCAAAAATCATCACCAAACGCCCAACCTAATGTTGAATAACAAAGTTGTCCCTCCCTGTAGCCAAAGACATACCAAGAACAGTTGCCACGATTTTGAGGAAAAAATGGCAACCCTCCAAATTTTTGCAGAAGAGCATGATGCCCTAAAACAGACTACAAAAGTCACAATTTTTGAGGAAAATATCATCAAACCCAAGATTACAAATCATCGTTTTTTTTATAGAAAAAACAGTAAAAACCCACAAACGAATCCCACGCAACTTTGTGAATTACAGAATCAGAAATTTTTGAAGGAACAAAATTATGAAAACCCATCAGAAACATTTTTAAGGAAAAAATTATAAAAACCCATCAGAATTTTTTAAGGGAAAAATTATGAAAATACATCAGAGAAACCTTCATGCGGCAAAACACGAGACTTTGCATGGTAAATAGCATATGCAAGCAACATGCAACTCACAAAATGCCAATGCAAGCAACATGCAAGTACATGCAATCTTCAAAAATTAGACTTTTGCTCAAACAAGGAAATCAAGCAATCAAAACCCTCGACCAAACTCACAATTTTCAGCAAAATCTTCGAAGATGAACTACAAAATTTTCATAAAATACCTCCAAAGATTTTTATTTAAAAAAATCGAAAAACAAATTTCTGGGAAAAAATTCCAGATCAAAAGAGGCATGAATTTTTCTTAAAAAATTCACCAAATTTTATGAAATCTCATCGACCCGCTCTAATACCATGTTATGGTAAATCGATGTTGTATTAAACAAAGGAGATGAAAGCTCCTTATATAGATTGACAAAGACAATGTTTCTAAAAGAAACAATCGTGAACTAAAGACAAAAATAGAAACTACCTTAGAATAAACTAAAGACTAAGATGATGATTAAAAAACATTACAATATTCTAATAGGCATGGCATTGCTGCACATATTGATATTCTGGTATTGATTGTTTACTTGTTATTATAATGTTCAAGAGCCTGTATTTCTTTCAGAATTCCTTCATTGACTGACCCATGCCATAGGCGCTGATCACTTATTCCTGTAGATGGCTACAATATTCCTCAACCTGAATTTGTCAGATGATTGGCTTCATAGTCATTGGTACCCATTATCTTCTCTCAATGTTCTTTTGTCGATCATCGTCAATAAGAAGTCTTGCTTAATGTACAGAATGATTATTACAATTTTGTCTCTTCGGAGACTATACAAAATACTTTGTAAATATCTAACTTTCATTAATCTTAATTAACTTGAAATAATATATTTAGTTATTTTTTTAATATTTTAATTTCATTATTATTATTTATTATTAAATCTTACTTTAGAAAGGGGACATTACATGTTTTCAATCATAAGTATGTCTCTCAAAATCATTTGTGAAAAATCAGTAAATACATAAGCCTTGGTACACATCTCCCATCTCGGAAAGGAATCCCCACCTTAGAGAAGCATCTGGAGATGTCGAGACTGAGATTTCCAAGCAATCTTTATGTCTCCCAAAAGTGATGACTATCTTTCTAAAATTTGTCATGTACACTACATTGATATTTCCTCTTGTACAAACAAATGGCTAACAAGGGTAAAAAGAACCAAAGGGAAAGACTACTAATAAACTTGTAATTTGGTAATTTAGTCATGCAAATTTACTTTTTATGTAACATATGACTTCTCACAAAATCTCAAAGTTATAATAGTAGGTAGAGAAAATAATGAGCATGCTATAGATGTCTATGCATGGAAGCTTTATCAATTGATCAAAATGAGAAAGAACGTTACTCCATGGTGATAAAATGTGCCATGTACTTAACACTATTGTATTTTTCATAAGTTTCACTGACTTTCCAAAATGGGATTGTTCAAACTTAAAATGGATAATAATTCATTAGCTTACAACTCAACTTTATCAACTACATAAAATTAAACATTGATGGTGTTTCTAGTGGAAATGCTAGACTTTCAAGAGCTCATGGCTCTGATTCTTATCAGAAAAGCAATGTGGTTTCTTAGTCTAACGCTCAATTATTGCAACGAATAATCACACGGAGAAGCTCTTGTAATTTGTTGGGATTTGGACATCGCCAAAGGATTATATATAGCTGATATTTGGGTGTAGGTGTACTCAAAACCTTTTCTACCAACTTGAATTCATCTCCAAACAAATCTAATTAGCATCTGCCCTGAACTACTGTTTGCATCTTGACGATCCTTAAGCCTTTCAAGAATTTCAATGTTGATTTAAAACCCACAGGAAAGAACAAGGAAGCTAACTATTGAGCTCAAAATGTTGCTTTCTCGCTCTTAAAATTGAGATAATTTTGGGATCTAAAGACAGAATCATCCCTAGGATGAAAGAATTTTTGAATAAGATTGCTGAGATAGAAAAAGTGATGCCCGCACACATTAAGGGTTGTATTGTTTCCAACAATAAGCCTCAAACGCCCCTCCTCTAATGGTTATGTTGGGGATTTTATGTTTTTCTCTTATGTTTCAGGCCCACTTTGATTAGAGTGACCTTTATGCAATAACAACATGAGTATAAATGGCACATGTTAAACTAAAGTTGGGCACGCAACCCAGACCTTTTACATTCCTATTTGAGGATAAGTCCTAACATTTAGTTTACCCCTTTCTTGCCCTATGTCAAACCCATACTACAAAGGCGATCTCAAACACTTTTACCTTCTCATGGAAATGACCCCTTAACTTTTAAAATTCAAATATGGGGGAGAGTGTACCTCTCTTTGTGACTATTGTGTCTCAACATAAGGCACAAAAGCATTTCATTTACCCATAGTGTTGTTTTTAAAGGACTAGCCCGACTTAATTTAATTTTAGATCATCACGGCATATCTAGATCTCTTCCAACCTAAAGGTATCACTTACTACTTGGAAACATTATCAGGGAATTTGCATTGTACAAGCATCTAGGGCATCTTGCAAGTTTAAGAGTGTTTTCCCCGATCATTTATCTTATGTCAGAACACCCATCAAATTCCTTAACCAGTTATTTCCAATTTTCACAAGTTTGGGGACATAAGCATTTCGTCATACATTTGTCATACAATTGATCACCATGGTTTCCTGATTGCAGTTACTTGGAACAGTATATCTAATCTATTAGAACAGTATTTCTCCATGCATTCATTCCAAGATTCATAAAAAAACATTGAGACATTATATCAAACAGTTGTCTTTTATTCAATATGACTGAGAAGGAATATGAATATTATAATTTGTTGTTATAAAATGATGTATTCAGAGATTACAACAGAAAAAAAACTCAATAACTCTCAATGCTCATAACCCAAACTGCTGACCTGGAAAGTACAGTGACAAATAAAACCAACAGCAATATTCCTTGTAATTCCCATAGCTTGTACAGCTTCCTCTTTGCATGGTACAGCTTCCAAGGGAAAGGTTCAGCAGCATATAAAAATTAAATTTCAACCTTCATCGTGCTGTGCTAGATTCCCAAATACCTCTTATTAGCTGCACTGACTAGACAAAAGCTTGAATTCTCCCTTTGGACATCGATTCACCTTAATTGGTGTATGGCTTTCTTGGTACATGTACGACAACAAAAACAATGTTAGGTTGTTGAGGGATGCAACTTCATAAGGGGATGTGCTGACTTTGTGGGCCCATCAATATGCTATGTTGGAAATCTTTTAAAACTCTTCAACCTACAAAACAAAACTGAAAACATGATGCCTGCAACTGTCAATAAATTGCTTATTTCATCAATTAACTATACCTGTGAATCCACCAAGGTTGGCTGAAATGGGTTTTCATCCAATCAACCAAGAAAAAAACCAAAGGTTTTTTGTCCTAGGGTTTGCTAAATCAAAGTAAAAGCTTTCCAAGAAAATAAGAATAATAATAACGAATTTATTTCTTGGTTCTCAACGCCTTTATATCCACCTTTGAGAGAATAATTTAATTTAATTTTCTTTTATTCCATTTTCCTGCTCATAAAGGGACCTACTTTATAATTTTCCATTGACATAATATAAAGTCACTCATTAAAATAACCAATGATCAGCGTTTAAATTAATAAAATACAAATAATCTCAAAAAGATTAGGACTATTTATAATTTAATAAATTAGTTATTTTTACAAACTTTCTAAATATTTAGAATTAGTCATCTTTTATTATTTATTTTTTGAAAAGTAATTTTAAATATTAATCATTTAATTATTCTCTAAAACCAAATAAAAGGGGACATTACATATAGTCGTTAAATCAATATCCTTACATGGTTTGGCACAAGAAGAAATTACCCCTGACAAATTCAAAATATCAAACACCAAAATCACATTTTATGGAAGAACAGACTGAGAACCTTAAGGTAATCTGAAAAAGACATTGTAAAAGTTTGCAATTGTTGAATTTGCATGCCTATATTGCATCTGCACTTGTAGGATAGAATCCACAATTGTGGAAGTGATCCAGAGCAACAGATAGAGCATGCACTGATTTTAAAGCATTTATCTAATCTTCACACGCATTTTTGTTACTGAATCACAATCTATCATCTGTCACAAATTTCCAGCTAAGTAGATTTATCGCTTGGTTCAATTTCCAAAGCATTTCTTACATTTTTGCAACTCTTTGATCTAGAGTAAATGTTGAATGCTTATGTTATTTATTTATTGCCCCTAGATTTATATTTAAAAGGATTCTACCACTATCCCCTCCTCAGCTAGCAATCTTTCTTTTTCTCATCTTGCAATTACGACTTCCATGACCTCCACCACCCACTTTGTCAATTACTAGTGTGAACATTCCTCTTCCATGCTTGCCTCTAGTGTCACTACCACCTTTCCCTCCCCTGATGTTCCAATTTCCTCTCGTAGTAATGTTGGATCACCTTATACTTTGCCCTAAATTCACAGATCCAAATGAAACAAGGAGCACAATATAGTTAGAGATATAACCCTAACCTAGGAATAAGATGAAATAAGCCTGTCTTGGAACCTCCAACCCAATTAGATAATAATAATATAATCATAATACATGTAATACATCCATTTTTAGGGTAAAGAGAAATACTTATAGCACATAATTCTCACGGACTCAACCATAATAAGGGTTGAGAAAGGAAAGACATGAAGAGGTGTCATAATTATCTCTGGCCCTAGGCCTAAGAGCAGAAACAGTGTCCCTCTTGGCCTCATGTGATTGTAACCAAGTTCAAGAGGTGGCATACTTAGTGGAGCCTGCACATTGTTCCCCTCCATCACACTATCCTTCTCTCCTCTTATGATTGGGGATCCCGTTGAGATAGGGAGGACATGATGAGGTGCCCTAATTATCTCCAACCCTAGGCCAGAGAGTGGAAACTCTGTCCCTCTTAGCCTCATGTGGTCATAACCATACTCATGAGATGGTGTACTTAGTGGAGCCTGTACAGCATTCCCCTCCATCACACAATCCTTCTCTCCTCTTACGATTGAGAATCCCTTTCTTAGTTATCTCAATAACTAACCCATATAGGCTCAAAGGGAAGATTGCAATAGGGTGCCCTTAACTCAACCCTAGGCCCAAGAGCAGAATCTCTGTCTCCCTTGGCCTCGTGCAATCCTTAACTGATCTCATGAGGTGGTGTACCAAGTGAGGCCTCACCATTCCCCCTTCGTGCACTTCCTTTCCTTCCCTACTATGGTTGATAATTGCAGAAATTCATTTTGATAAATGCATAGATATTTAGATTCAACATTTATTGTCTGCATATGATCAGTATAAACATATACATTCAAATCTATATATAAGTCACATAAGTGCATATACATAACTATTCTATCATACAACAATAATCTAAGAGATTATAAATAGATTGCTTTGTTGCATGTATGTTTGCTTCTGCTGTTCCTTAAAGGATTATCCCTGTTGCTTGATTTATGTATTTCTCCTGCCTTGTTTGCTCTGCTATATTGGTGAATGCCTCTGCTGTTTGTTCTACTGTACATACCACTGCTCCTGCTGATGTTATCGCTTATAAATCAAATATTATAGTTGGTTGCCTTTCTTCTGAATCAAACCCAGATTCAGATTTCTTATTTTTCTGACATTCTGACATCAGATCAGATGTTGTTTCTCTCTATTTATTCCTTCTGCCATTCTTGGTGAAATGACTTCCCTTTTATACCTTGATATTGAGGGAGTCACAACCCTTCACCACTATAGCCCTTTGAAATGGTTACAACCCTTCATTTCTGTCTTTTAATTATAAGTGCTGCCTTTTAAAGTGTATCAAACCCTTAATCGTGGTTTAATAATGTAATCATTGTCATCTATCATAAAATCACTGCATATTAATCAAACATAATCCCTCCTTTGATAATCACTGATATATGCAAGGAGTCATTGCCTTTAAACTTGTGTCATTCTTTATCTTACATCGCTGCCTGACTTGATGTTCTGATGTTGCTGATCTGCTCTTAAAAATCAGAATGATATTGCAAAAATTTGATGTTCAAATGAGTCTCAACATGCCTCTCTTTATACCCTCCAAGAGGCACCTCTTCACCAAACAATACAACTTGTCAAATCAGGTTGGCTAGCACATATAATATTTAATTTGTATTTAAATATGTCACCAAGGGTCACAACCAAGTCGGCCAGCAAATGTTTATATATATAATCAAGATAGGGCAACCATCTCTAGGGGATGGGTCCTCTTGTAAGAATTATATTTAACTTTTTTCCTTAATAATTAGTCGGCCCTCCTTATTGAAATATTATTTAATGTCCTAATATGACGGGGATATAACACTCATCCTTCCATATCTCCTCACACCCATGTGGTTGCTAGTGCTATCCCCTAAAACTATGTTTCCCATACCATTCCTCATCCTATGCTCACCATAGATAAGTCACTTTTTAATTTAATTGTCCAACTTGATATAAATAATTATATAAGTCATTCCAGAATGACTTTATTTAGAAAACATAATTAATAAATTATCATTTATCACATCCCAATTAGCCTAAGGGAATGAAAATAGGCTAAGGGTGTCCTTAGAGGATTACGCCTATGAAGGGGGCATTACTACCCTCCTTGAAATTGCAATTGTAGATTTAGATGCATAAATATTTATTCTCCTTCCCAAGTGGCATCTTCTAGAGGCAAATCCTTCCAACAAACCAAATATTCTTTGATGCTTCTACTCAATATTCTCTCCCATGTATCCAAAATAGCCTTGGGTACCAAAATTAATTTACCTTCCTTATCCACCTGTGGTAGTTTAGGACAGGGTAAAATATGTTGTCCAAGTGCCAAATTGAGACTCAAAACATGAAACACATAGACATTGCTATGAATTGTGAGGTCTTCACACCATCGCCCCATTGAGCATTGGGACACCCTTTTTTTGCTTGGCAGTAGTGGTGCGTGACTTAGTTTGCCTTTGTTTGGCAAGGGTTTTGAAAGTCTCAACGTCAAAAAGATGAGTTCGAACAACTTTGAGAGTGAGTCATCCCTACTTAAGAGTCAAAGCCATGAGGTAGAGTTGAACCAAGCTAGCCAACACTTAGATCCCCCGTGATGAGCTTTAGTCAAGAGGTCAAAAGCTTAATGAGAGTTTAAGTTTTCACCCTTCAGAAGAAGTCAAGAATGATGCAAGAGAATGAAGTAGAATGTGAACTAAAATCTGATATGAGAAATCTGACCAAGGAGGTAAGTCTGAATTACAAATGGAGAAACAAGTTTGAATGGAGGGTAGTGAGATCAATTTGAAAACCTCAAGTTTGGAATGCAAGGAAATTTTTGACTCTTGGTTGAGCCCAAGAGCGGGACGGATTCCGACCTGCTCTGGAGCTCCATATATTAACCAACTTTCAAACCTCCCCCTTGCACTTTGAAAGGCGGCACTTGCCATTCAACCCTAGAGGCAGTTGAAAGTTGATTAAGGCATGAGGTCAAGTTAGGGAGTTTGACCAAGAGTGATGTGAATTGGAAATCAAAGATCCAAGTTGCTGATGATGGGAATTGAAACAATAAAATAAACTTACTGCTGATAAAGAAGTTACTGAAGAAGATGATGAACAAACGAAGAGGAAATCGGCAGAAGCATGAAAGTGTGAATTCACAATTAGCCGATTTTGATGAAGCATTTGGGCAAGCCCAAGAGCAGGTCGGAATCCAACCTCTCTTGGGGCTCCATACCCAATCACCTTTCCCATTCGCTGAAGTATGAAGAATGAAATCAAAGTATGAGGCGTAAAATTATGATGAAAGGTGACATTTGCTGAGTGTTGTGATTGAAAGATAAAACTCCTGAGTCGGTGAAGAGAAGATGAAGAAATGAAACGCAACTTTGAAATTGAAATGATATGAAATCATGAAATCTGAATGAGAAGTTGATTTGGGAAGGCATGAAGATCAAGGTATTTCAACAATTCAAAGAATAATCACACCTCACCTTGGACTTGAGCCCAAGGGCAGGTCAGATTTTGACCTCCCTTGGGGCTCAAGGAGCCCAAGAGCAGCTCGTATTCCGACCTGTTGTAGGGCTACATCATGGGCCAAGACTAAGTACTTTCCATTACCTTGGCAATTTCGCCTTCAAATCCAAATTGCAAGTTGGTTTAGGGAGGTTAAATGAGAGGTAAATCAGTCAAAATCAAATCAAAATTGAAAGGAAATCAGGTCTGAAACTAAGAAATATGCTTGGTTGCTGTTAAGAATGTGGCAAGTAAAGTATCTTTTGTCAAGTATATTTTGAATATTATGGTGAAATCATGTAGTTGTAAAGGGCTATTTTATCTTAATCTTGTCCATATTCATCATTTTACAAACTTATTGCATTTATTTCTTTTGTTTTGCACGGTGAAATGGGGGCTGAGTGTGGAAGGCAAGGTTCATGTCAAAGTTCAAATGGAGGAAACAAGGGGCTGAATGGTTCAAGTACGAGCACGATTTCAAAATCTAAGACAACATGGAGAACTCGAGTATCATCAAACCACAAGGTGTTCATGAAGCAAGCAAGGTGATTCAGAGTTGAAGATCAAGTCAAGGTGCAAGTAAAAGATAAAAGTAAGGACATCAAGATTTCAAATACAAGTGCGAGTTCAAAGTCATGACAATGAGAAAGGTTTCAAGGTGAAGAGCCTCAAAGGACGACAGACTTCATGAAGATGAAGCAATTTGGGAATGTGAGACATCACAATGGATTGAGGACTTAATAAAGTTAAGTACCAAGAGATATTTCCTCATCTCCAAGGAGTTAATCAAGTTTATAAGATAAGCATGCTGAGGTGGCAACCATTCATCTTCAACGAATCAAAATATTCCAATTGAATGAATCCAGGAACATCCAGTCAAATCATGCCAACTGTACACATGGAATCCACTCGATGCTTCTACCTAACCTAATTTTTGAAAGGTCAATTAAAACAATATAATTTTCTCATTGGCCCACAAGGTGGCACCTTCATGTAATTGGTCCAACATTTAATGCTTGTAGCAATTAGTTATACTAGGGCTTTGTTGGCATAATCTTGGCCCTTGATCTTGAATCAATCTTGGTCATTCATTGTACTTGGAACTACTATAGAAAGCCAAGGTCTTCTTATTTGTAATTCATTAGATTAGATTAGAGATAGAGTAGAGAGAGACATGGAGAGATTGTTGCAACAATACTACCAAAATTGTTCTTAAATCATTGTTGGTTCTCATGGCGGATTAGTTTATCATTTTGGAGTATTGCCTGGTTTCTACATTTCCTCACATAGATTAGTATTTCATTAATGTTGAGTAAAAGTAGTTAAGTAGTTGAATGGAAGTAATTGTGAATCAATCTTTGTGAGACTCGCTTAGTTCATACCACTAGCAGCTTGATGATCGTAAGTTTGCCTTGCATGGTAAACTGGCAAATTAATGAGTTTTACTTTGATTATTGCTTGCACATTAATATGCATCCATTGATGGCGTTGATATAATGGTAACAATTTGAACATCTTACATTCACCTTAAAAGATTGCACTAGCTTGGTGGAGTTGATTTCAAGACCAAGCATAGTAGAGCCACAAAGACATTCATTATTTCTTGCATTCTGGGATTAGATTAGAATCCTAAACCCTCGCTCCCATTTGCACTTTATTTCGTAATCAGTTAGAAGTTTGTTGCACTTACATTGCCATATCATTCGCAAGTCAAGTTGATAAGTATAAGTGAACTAACGTAAGTCCCCGAGTGATACCAGCATATCACATCATTACAACTGAGTGAAAGTCCACAACTAGAAGGAACCTTGGGGTTGTCTCATTTGATCACACAATCCATATACATTGTTTAGCATATGAGCTTCCATTTTCAAGAGAGAGTTAGATAAGATAAGATAAGATAAATCTATTAATGTCCAACAAAAGACCACAAAAGGTCAAAGGGATTGTCAAGTACATCAATAATGGGCCTGCCCAAAGAAAGGACACAAAACGGTGCCCAAAGAAGAAAGCAACAATTGAAATAAAACAAAAAGAGGGAACTAAAGGAAAAGAGTCCAAAGGAAAAATTATGAAAAGCTCCTGGGCCCAATTAAGGGTTCTGAATCACCGTGTAAAACTTCCGAACGGAAGGATAATCAATAGGACTAGTCTGAATCATGGGCCGCCTCAAAGTAACCCTGGATGAGGATGGTTGTTGTTGAAAAGAGTCTGGCCTAGGTTTCACAGACCTAGAATAAGTGGTGGGCCCCAGCTGACACTTGGTACCGCGCATTGAATGATTCCTTGTGAAAAAGTAAGTAATAAGCTAACAGGGTGGAGGCATCGTCGGATGTTGGTGCTGAAGTGTGCGCTCCTGAAGCCTTAGAGCTTCCTGAAAAATAAAGGGCAAGGCATCTCTGGTCTGTATATCTGAAGAAGGTGAAGAGCGATCGTGCCTCCCTAAAGAGGCAGTAGAACCTCCCCCTAATCTCATAATATCTAGGACAACGAAAGATGAAGTGATCCTCAAACTCCACCTCCCCAATGCTGCAAAGCTGACAAATCATGTGCCCTTTCTCAATATGATGGTCGGTCTCGCAACGAAGACGATGTATCCTACTCTAAAGGAGCCAAGGGGGATCCTTAGGGAATGTGCCCAGTGGTGTGATAAGTAGGAAGAGCGAACAATCAGTCTGTCCTTTAGGTCCAAAAAGTTCTTTGCGTAGAAGGCCATCTTAGGGCAAAGACGCCCGTGGGGGTTAACCCAAATAGTATGAATGAACTGCTTGTAAAACTGTTCAACTCCTGGCGGGGAGGAAGAAGATGGCGGAGAGCATCAAGAAAGTACTGGAAGGGAGGGAGGCTATCCATAGCAATCCCGATAGACCCAAAGAGGGTCGAAGTCTCACAAAAACCATCCATGAGCCCGACCTAACAAATCAGTACAAACAGCGATAGATTTTGAAGAACAGTAGGTGAGGTAGGGGTATTTGTGACATGCCTCACCCGAATCAGCAAAGCCCCGAATGCAATGAAGGTACCAAACCAAATCAAATATGGTCTCAACCCTGAAGGGACGCGCCCTGAACTCTGCAAGAATAATGTTGTGCGGGATGGATTGCTTGCACCTAATAATGCGACGAAGGAGGAGAGTCTGAACTCGCTTGACAGAAGCCCAATCAGAATCTAACAAAGGACCCCACACCACCGAGCCATAGAGGACAGTAGGTCTGCTAAGTGTATCCATAAGAGTCATTTTGGACAAGGTATCCTGGAAATGGTGCCAGAAACATTGTCTCTCTAGGAGGGCTAACAAACCATACCCCTTATTTATCCGTGGTTGAAGGGCAGGTCTCATTGTAAACTGTGGCCCAGAAAACTTGACACCCAGATATATGTATGAGGACAAGATCTCCACCTCCACCCCCTTGAAGAAGAAATGGAGGTGAGGCCTTACGAGCGTTGAATACCATCACCTTGGTCTTCCCCAAATTAACTGTAAAGTGTCGCAACTCGCAAAAGGACGCAAGACCGTCCAGCTATCTCTGTAAACCTTCAGAAGAGGAGGCTACAAGAACGATATCATCCGCAAATAGCACAATAGAAATCAGAACCTGGTGAAGAAGGCAACCGTCCCCAAGATGAGTATGCTCCTGAAGATACCACTCTAGATCGTCGATTTAGATACCGAAAAAAGTAGGTGACAAAGGGCAACCCTGCTTAACCCCAATGGTGCTCTGAATGAAGTCTAAAAATCCAGAAGGGGTCTTGGGACGACCCAAAATCGTCTCGTAAAGTCTCGTGATAGCCGCCAAAAGAGTATCTGAGATACCAATATCCTGAAGCCTCTGAAAAAGGGTCGTCCTAGGGACAGAGTCAAAGGCTTTGCGGAAGTCCACAAAGGACCAATATAACTTCAAGGAGTAAAAATGCGCCTCCTCAATAATGCCCCAAGGAGTGAATATGTGATCCATAGTCTGATAATCTGGTCTGAAACCTGCTTGCCCCTTGGCACGGATGTTACGGCAATCCAACTCTCTCGAAAGAATAATGTGAAGAGTCGTGGTGTACAACTTGGAGAACGTATGTCCAACTGTGATGGTCTTGTAATTATTATGGTCCGAGGCAGGATCCGCCTTGTGGATCGGAAGGATAATGTGGTGCGCCCAAGAGGAGGAGAAGCATGTGCAAACAACAAGGTTGAAGAGATCAGCTAGATAGGACCCCAAAACTGTGATACCATGCTTGAAGAGCTCGACCTGAAAGCCCTCCTCATCAGCCACCCTGTTGGAGTTCATAGCTCTGACTGCCTCCCAGATAGTGGTATAGGAGAAAAGATGACAATTAGGGGGGGTGCGACATGGAAAGGGTGCTGATAGGGGACGTCATAAAGTGCAGAGG
>MU223586.1:967365-988028 GCA_018584345.1 Thuja plicata | reverse complement strand
CTCATTTCCGAAGTCATAAGGGTTAAATTAGTAAATGGAGGAATAAGGAGTTGGATGCAAACTGTTTGACAAAATTCCTATCAGCAGTTGTTTAGTTTTTGGGCATTTAAGGGTGTCCATTACAGAAGGTTTAGACTATTTTGATGTTGTACTTGTATTTACTTACAATTTGCTATTTTAATTTTGCTTCAGACTAATAGGGAGATGTCATTTTGTACCCCATTTGCATTTAAATATATCTAGACTCATCTTGTTTCTTTTGTTTACTCATTTTCTGACTCATTAGATGCATCTCCTCATTGAATATTGCAAAAAATGCATTTCTAATTAAATTAAGCAAATTTTTAAGTTGTCGAGTAATCATCGATTTTTTGCCATTTTTTCTTTTGGTTGACTTGGCAAGGAAGTGAACAAGAAAGCAACAGACAAGCAGCTAAAGTAGACACACAACCAACTTAAACAAAAATCCAAGTAGCTTAACCAGACACCCAAGTAGCTTAACCAGACAACCGACCAGCTCAAGCACCTCAGGCAGCTCAAACAACTCAAACAACTCAAGAAGACAAGCAGCTCAAACCAAATTTTGTATTACTTTGAGTAATCCTCTAAGATTCATATGACCTTGATCATCAACCTTTGAAATCAATGACAACATATTCAACAAATTGTACCCCCACTTTAAATAATGGTGTCAAACTTATGATATTAAGACTATATTGACCATGTAACAGATACTTTAAAGGAAGTCATGGTAGTAGAATGTTGAATAAATCCAAGATATCAAAAGAAACATCATTAGTGCAAAATCTTCAATTCATAAGTTATATAAAAGTAACATAGCAGAACCTAATTACAAGGAGGAACTAAGAATTACAAATCTCCAAAGGTTGATTTAAGATCCTTCATATTGGCAAAGAACTCAATTGACAAGATCAAAAGCAACATTGCTCAAGGACAAGAAATCTTGGGCGGGGTGGACTGTAATGTCCCCTTTCTAAAATAAAGTTTAATAATAAATACTGATAATAAAATTAAAATTAAAAAAATTAATAATATAAATTACAAGTTGATTAAGGTTAATGAAAGGTCAAGAGGAATGCAATGAAGAGTTATAACTTCCTCAAAACATGAGATATAAAAGGGAGAAGAGTTCATCTAAAAGGGGATATTGAGGAAGCAAGAAAGAATGGAGCATAGGAGTTAAGGATTAATGGAAGAAGAAAGGAATGGGAAGAAAATAAGGAGGTGACCTTTCAAGGGCAGAAATGATAAAGGGTTACAATCTTTCAAGGGGTGGTAATTGTGAAAGGTTGTCTCTTTCAAAGGACTAAAATTATGAAGGGTTGTACTTTGTCAAAGGGTGGTAATTGTGAAAGGTCGTGACCCTTGCAAGGGAAGACATGATGAAGAGGTGTGACTCTCCCTCATAATAAAAGATATAAAGGGGAGAAGGTTTCGTTTGGGGAGGATATCCAAGAGAAATGATTTTGGAAAATTATTTATTATTCTCAAAAGGCAGCAATGGAGAGTGGTGACTCAATTCTCATGAAAGGTGGTGACCCTAACACCAATAAAGTATAAAGGTGAAATTATTCCAAGCATTCGAGGATCACTTACCAATCATCACTCATAAATCCACAAAAGCAGTAATCAATTCTCAAATCAAGCAAACAATCAATCAGAAAATCATTCTATCAAATCAGCATTCCCTCAATCATCATTCTCCAATATAGCAAACCAGCATTCATTACATCATCACTCACCAATCATCTAATCAATAATCACTTAATCATCAATCATCAATACCTCAAATCATACAAGCAAAGGAATCCACTCAATCAATTCATCATTCATACAAATATCAATCATTCAACAGCAATCCATGAAGGATCAAAATCAAATGATCAATGAAAATAAGCAGGAACGGAATTGAACTCACAACTGAACTAATATTAGCAGCAATACTTATTGAGAGATAAAGCTGATAGATAAGTAGAAATATAGATCTATGCATGTGTTCATGCAATAGAGATACTTGCAGAAATTATTGAGTAATCTTAATGCTATTTCTAATATAAACATGCAATGGAAAATTTGAATGATAGTCTCTTCCAAATTTAGAGAAATGAGTTGCAAATAATAAGGATACTCAGCCTTCTGAGTTCACGAGATCTAGGTACGCCACCCCGAGATGAATGTTATGCTTGTGGATCAAGGCGCTTAGTGTGCCCTTGGGCTTGGGATTCCATCAAGTACACCACCACGATAAATGTTATGCTTGTAGGCCAAGGGGTTTAGTGTGTCCTTGGGCTTGAGGTCCCATTAACTACGCCACCCTGGGATGGAATTGACATCCAACCTTTCATGCCTGTGGGCTAAGAGGTGGAATGGAAGACTGATCTTCCATGCGCTCGGTCTTGAACAAGGACAGTCAACCACCAAGGTGAACTAAGGGATGGACGGGCAGCCCGACTTCCATGCTCTCGCAATACAAGGGTGAGCAACCTTGAGATTGCGGTTTGCAAACGTTTCAACAAATTCCAACAGAGACTATTATAGGGTTCTACATTAAAAAGGCGATGACTTATTTGGATTTCAATATGAATGATGTTTATGGATGCCCTAGTGTTTACTAATGATTAGTACAATGTATGATAGTATGGGTTATTATTTAATGTCAATTTCCAGTGACTAATATTGTGTGCAAGACCTAGACCAGGTTTTCTCTTATAAAAGGCATTTCAATCGGTCAATTCGTATTCTTAAATGTTCTATATTTCTTATTCTAATTGGAATTGTGGTTGTAGGGCAAAATATAGTAATGACACAAAAGAGACATTATAGTTAGAGGGTGTGTTTGACATTTCAAGTGTTTTTGGCAAGATGAATTTGTTGATTGGTTGATTTTTTATAGTTCAAATCCCCTAATTTGTTTTGTTGCTAGCTGGTAGGTTTGGTTTGCAACTTTGCCTATGTTTTATGTCAATTGTTACCTAGAGCGATGTTGCCACTTGTGCAACACACTTAATTTTCCTCTAAAAATTGGGAGACTTATGCTTTAAGTATTTGTACACCACTCCTTGACCCATTGAATTTATTATGCTTAAAAAGTCTCATTGGGAAGTCAAAAATTTCCTAGGTAGACTTTTGGACTTCCCATGTAGTTCACTATATTGCTTAAGAGCTCCAAAACTCTATGGCCTTGTATAGAGACAAAGTTTTCTTGTCCCTTTGCAATAATTACATTTTGAGTTTGCTTATTACCACAAAGTTCTAAATTCTTACTTTTCATCAGACATTCAAGCCCTTCTTACCAATTTACAATTGCATGAACAACTTAATTTTCTATTGCTAACTTTCATGCCCTTGGTTTTTGGCGAAACCTTGAGCTTTTCTAGCAATGGCATAGTTTCCACAAGTTGGCTTCACTACTCCATATCCCCACTACCCTTCTTTGTTGAACTTTCAATTCTTTCACTCGTCAAACTTCAATTTTTCCTTATAATCGTGCATTTTCACATTTTGACCCTACTTCCCCACTTCAAATGTTTGTCGCTTGCTTTGCATTCCTAAAAATCCTGAACATCCAAGGAAACATATAGGTTTTGTAAATCATCTCTCAACGTCCATCCCCCACATTGTATTGTGGAAGTTTGTTGCCTTTGTGCAATTGCATTGTCTACTTGCACATCTACGCCCTAATCTTCATCAAATTTTCAAGCCCTTCCTACAATTTCGCAATTACATGTTCACCGTACTTTTCCACCCCAAAAGTCTACAAGCTTCATATTAAGTTGGAAATCTGGACTTCTCGTGCAATCATGCAAATATTGTATAGCTGCCTCACACCATCAAATCCCCACCAATCTGTCCGTTGTAGAGATGTAGACTCACTTCTCATTTCCACAATTTTTGTGATTTTACATCCTACCTCCAAACCTTCCCCATATTGTTGAGTCCCCTCTACAAATCCCATTCTTGCTTCCAACCTCCACAAGTTCACATAAGTCTTTTGTGCAGAGTTTTCATGATGCTTTGCAGCTCTTGCCCCCTTGCATCAAATCCTTGTTGGAATTTTTTTTTTGTGTCTGCAGTTCAACCCCCCTAGACGCACATACATATTGGCATAGTCAATGGAGATGCCACCACACATCCTATGGCACACAATTTCACATGATAAAATTTAATGTCCAACCTTCATCAATGATGACCCCACTACATTTGCCATAGGCATTGCTGAAGGCAATCTCACCCATTAGGGCCCAATTATGTCAACTTAACTGTTTAACTTCACGATCAAAATATCTTTAGGAATAACTTAGGATTTTGCTGACAATAATATGGATACTTTTGAGGTCATGGGCAAATGCATGACCAGGTGATTGAAAATCTTAATGAGTGTACAACGATTGTTGTCTTGAAGATTTAATGCAGAAAGGGGCACAGATTGCTGGGACTTGAGAATTATCACACAAAGTGGAGATGATTGGTCCTGCCCTAATATTGGCCTTGGATTCATCCTCTCAAGGCTCATTCCCCCTAGGTTCCCAGTACCGAATCAGAGAGATCTACAGATTGGTTGAAATAAACTTGTCTGAAAAATCTAGAAGGGCCCATGAAACAAAATATTCAGAGTATGTCCTAATGTTGGCCCTATGCAATTAATGAGAGGAACTTCCTGGAAGAATGTAATGTAATAATATATAGCTTATTTGTGTATCATTAGATAGAGACTTTTGAGACAAGGAAGATTTTAAAGATTTTCCTGGGTCAGGAGTGACCGGAGCTGCAGGGCTGGAAATGGGATTTCTTCTGCACATCATATGGTGAAGTGTCTACTTGGGTCTTGTATTTTTAGTCATAATCATTGTAAATTTTCTGGACTTCATCTTTGTAAACAACATTCATTTGTTTAATATGTAACTGACTTGTTGTAAGCTGCACAAGCAATTTGCCGGTTAATTTCTCCGTTGTTCTCATTAATAGATATAATGATGTAATTAACTTATTTCCTCAAACTTCTGCACTATTCTTGCATCATGTTGAGCTCAAGTTGACTGTTGTATGAATTGTTTCTCTTGCGCTTGCAGGTGGAACTCAGCAGATTTGTGACTATTCCTAGATTTACAAGCTCACTTTATTGTTCTTTCCTGTGTCTTTTACCTCTTTTTTTCGAATGTATTTTCTTTTCTTATTCTACACCCCTTTTTTTCATCTTTATTTAAATCAATGGTTAGATTAAGATAGAGTAGGACTTAATTTGTTAGTTTACTTTTCCTATGCTTTAAGACCATATCTTGTCACAAGAGCCTATGTTTTCTTCAATTCCATCCCTTAGTCTGAGCTTGGCAACATCTTGTAGTCCTTTCAACTTGAATTCTTTACCAAGCCCCTTTTTGAAATAGCACTTCATGTAGTTTTCTATCCAAATATTAGGGCAACCCAGAAACTTCGGGGAGACTTTCAGTCTCCTTTCAAAGAGAAGCTGGTCTTTCATCTCCTGATTTGGTCGACACCTTGACCCATGTCATCTTTGAGCCATCAACAAGTGGACCTTTGTTGTCAACTTTTATGGTCTTTTATTTTGCGAAAAATATTACTCCTGGGTGAGGGGCCCTATAGATCCCCCACTAGTCAATCAACAAACAAAAAGAAACAAATGATAGTGTTAAAAAGAATCTAAAAATTGGAATTTTTTCTTGTAATTTTATTTTAATACAACTTGAGGTTGTTGAGGCTTGAGATACACTAAGATTTGCCTCCCACACAATCAATTTGAGATGACTCTGAAATGTGAAAATAGCCTAAAGCAGCATAGGTTTTGAAGAAACTTTTAGAAGTACATGTGCAAGACCTAACAAGAAAAATATTTAATCCTTGAAGATGAGTGGCAGACCAATGCACAACACTCGCTCGGCTTAAAAAAATTGCAGCTATGAGCAAACCCTACTTGGCATAAATTTATGATGGGATTGACTCTATGCTTGAACACACAAGGATAGCTAGGATGTCGGTTCAAGTTCGGGTTCGAGTTCGAGTTTGAAAGACCGGTTCGCCGGTACGGCAAAATTTTGAAAAGGGGTTTAGGTTCGGGTTCGTTTTTACAAAAACATGTAATTTATATATATATACATATATTTATGCATCCTAGAAGCATGAGTTAAGATTAGAATGTCACATAGTATCATAAAAACATTTAAACAACAAAAACACTTGTAATCATAGCATCATGAATCATGATCATACCTTCATATACTTCAAGTTCAAGTTCAACATCAAAGATTCAAATTCAAAACATTAAAATTAAATCATAACATCAGTTCAAGTATCATTGTTTGAAGTTCAACTAATGGATTAATAATTTATTGATATTCTTCTTCTCCATCATCATCATCTTCTATATGGAGCCTAATAAGACTCAAAGGTTAATTTTTTCCAACTTTTATCGGCGCATTTTCCACCTCAAATTAGTAAATGGGGGTTTGGGGGCAAAGCCCCCAAGATGGGGTCAAGGGGCAGCGATGTCAGAAATTTGGGTTGTGGACATCAAAACTTTATAAAATATACCAAAAAAGACCCTTAAATTCCGTCCGTGGGCGAAAATTTGCTGGAGTTCGCACCAAGTTCGCCATTTTGCGTGAAGTTTGCCCGGGTCCGAACTTGGCAAAGGCTCGTTCGAACTTGGTCCTGTGGCCCAGACCCTACCCGGACCCATAGGCAGACCGGACCAATTCGAACTTGGCCTGGTCTAGGGGGGTCCAGGGACGAACTGGACTTCTTAGAAGGATAGCCTAGCAAAGAAAGAGTAAGGCATTCCTTGTTATACCAATATATTAAACCATATTATTTCTTACTCTATTCCCTGCTGCATTTATTGTCTTCATTTGAGCTGAATGGCATTAATCCCTTCCCTTCCAGAATTGGTCTTCAGATTGCTTCTTTTCCTCCTTATGTCACCTCTCCTTATACCAACATAGAATCGCTTCTCATTATGCTAAGCACACTCATACAAAAAGCAGATCTTGCAAGGTAATGCAGTGCCTCATTATCGATAGGTATTGCCAACCAACTTCCACTTCTAATCAACTTCAACTTCACCCAACTACCAAACACAATAATGACAGAAATGTTTACATCAGAATCCTACACTACTTTTAGAATAAAATCACATAGCATGAACGCAATACAGATAAAAGAGAGAACTATCTTTATTCAACAAGGTAAAGTACAGTACAATTGAATGCTTAGGCACATTGAGGACTTGTCACATCAATGCACTAACTCTGACCTCAGCTTTACTATGTATTGTTGGCTGACAAAGCAACTGTTGTTTAAGATACAAGTGTACATAAACAAACAGTACGCAATACACTACCTATGCCAACAATACAATAATGTAATGTCCCCTTTTTGGGAGGATCCTGAATCTTGCCCAAGAATCACAATCTTGCCCACTATAATTGTAGAATATAATATTATTGCAGGCTATGTATTTTGCAGTCTGCTGTAGTAATTTGGAAAGGTTCGATTTGATGCTGTTAACCTCTTTGAATGCTGAATGCTGCTCTCTTGGATGAGTGCTATTGTTGAATGGTTCGATCTGTATTTGATTGCTGAACATTCTTTGCTCTCTTATGAAGATCAATGTTAATTGTATTGATTTCCTTGATTAATATCTTTGAACTGTTCTACTCTTTATGAGCACCCCTGCTAAATGAATTGCCTTCCTTGATGTTGAAAGGAAAGATAACACTTCATATTTTTTGTTCTATTCTGCTCTAAGTCTTCCTTCGACCTTCTTTTATTTGTAATGTCCCCTCCAATGCTTAGAATGGATTTTCCTTTATACCTTATGGGTGGAATGATCACCACCTTTTATAATAATTGAGTCGCCACTTTTCATTGTTCCCTTTAAGAAGAATATATTATTCCCCAAATTGATCTCCCCTTTGATGTCCTCCTCGAATGAGATCTTCTCCCCTTTATATCCTCCTATGTGAGGGAGAGTAACACCTCTTCATAATGGTCACAACCTTTCCCAATTACCACCCTTCGAAAGGGTCCCAACCCTTCATCATTGCTGCCCCTTCGAAAGGGTCCCAACCCTTCATCATTTCTGCCCCTTCAAAAAAGTCACTTATCTTCTTGTCATTCATTTCTTCTTACATTAATGCTTCCTTAATTCCTTTTGCTCCACTCTTTCTTCCTTCCTCCATATCCCCCCCCAAATGAATTCTCTTCTTTTTCTTTTATATCTCATGTTTACGGGAGTCGCAACTTTTCATTTCATGCCTTTTGACCATTCATTAAACTTAAAGAGTTTTAATTATATCAATTTTATTTTTCTTCTTTTAATTTATTTTATTTTTTATTAATAAATCCCATTTCAACAAGGGGACATTTCAGTCCACACTGCCCAAGATTGCTTGTCCTCAAACAATTACAAACTAGCAAGGGCAAACTTCCCATATATTGAGAAAAGGATTATCTATGAACTTAAATGCAATAAATTCATATCTTTTTGGTTCACTCCAGTTATTCTCCTATTCTAGATCAACCAAAAATAGACCATACACATGAAAACATGGAGTATACACATAAATACATTCAGACACAGAGCATACACATAAAAACACAAAGTATACACATTAATACATGTAGATACGAAGCATACACATAAAAACACATAATATACACATGAATATATGCAAATGTGGAGCATACACATAGACATGTTGTTAGATCCCTTCTCTTCGACTAGAATGCATCCATAGATTACCCTATTATTCAAACACATTAGGGTTTGGAGGAGGAAGCATGATGCCCGAAGCCATCCCTGCACTAAGCCCAAGAGCAGACGCTTGCACTCTTAGCCCCAATGGTAGGCAAATTGAACGTACACTTGAGGCAGTCTACCTAGTGGGGTGCTTGTATCTGCTTTCCTTATTCATGTATCATCCCTTTAAGTCAAAAGTTAATTATCTTAGAGAGGAGATTGCAAAAGGGGGCTTAATTGTGGAACACAATTCTTCTACTGAGAGGGTAGGGTGAATCAGTATAAGAGATAAGATTCAAATCCTTAACCAATTAAAAACTTTTGATGAATCAAAACTTGAAACTGACAATTGAAAGGAATGCAACTTGAAACTGAAATCTGAAAGGAATGCAACCGCACAATGAAGCCAATGCACAAGAAATGTTGTCAACCCAGGATGGGAAAAACCAAGGTGAGAAACACTGCTAGGATCTACTGTCCTAATCCAGCCTCATGAATAAAACTGTTTACAATGCTTTAAGGGCACCAACCTTAAGGAATCACCCAATTCCTTGCTAAATAGCACCAACTCTTGTTATCACAAACTCTTCACTCTAAGCACCAACCCAGCATCCTTAAGGCACCAACCAAAGGATGTTACAAAACAAGTTTTTGCTGAGTTACAATCTGGAGCTTTAAACTTCACAACTATGAAGATGTACAAGTAAAAATACTACAAACTGAATAACATCACCTTTCAGACGTTTTGGTCTGATTTATACATCATAACACTAACAATCTCCAGATAAACCTTTACAGATTCAATACCATCAGCAACTTAGAAGCTCTGTTCACAATCTCAGAAACAGTTTGTTAAGAGTTTTACAAACAATATACAGTCTGCAAACTTTTGATAAGTCCTGTTCACATCAACTCAAAACAAGATATTATAAATCACTGTATCATCAGACCTCTCTCAACATTTGAATCAACTAATCGACATATACTTGAAACACTGCTTTCATCTGTCAAAACAAATAACTTGCATAAATACTGTATACCTCAGAGTTTGCACATTGATCAAATATTCTGCAATAGATCATATACTCCATTCATCACCCTGAATCGATTGCAGATCCTTATTTAAAAATTATGGCATTCTGATTAATACTTTTCAGAAACATCACATAAGTTGACACTAAGATCGGGAATGGCACATGAATGATGCGCCTTTCACTCCACTGTCTCAATCAACAAAAAACTCTTTTAAACTTTCAGTTCCTTAGCAACAATAAATAGTATTCCTTGTCTTCATTGTTGAGATTTAGAATCACTGCAAATGTAATAGCACTCTCTATATTGTCTGTGTGTTTCAAATGCAGCAATCTCTATTGCATTTATATTGGGGATGAGGCAAGGAGAGACATGTCTCTTCATGGGGCATGTCTATTCATTATTATATGATTAATACAATGATGATTGATTATGTAACTATGCCTTTAGAAGGCATGTCCTTTAAAGGACATGCCTCTTCCCATTAATTATAATTTAATCAATCTTATAATGTTTCATCAATCAATTATTAACTTAGAATAATATAATAGATTAATATTGAATATTAAATTTCATATGATTAATAATAATATAACATATATAATATATTAGTAATTACTATTAATCAACATATATTATATGTATTCTAAACGATCATACGACTGAAGCTACAAACATTAACACTCCCTCTTAGTTAGGGAGGATGATCAACCATAGTGTGTAGTGGTCTCCTATGCCAACACTTATGACCCTCACCATAGCTACACAAAACATCAACACTCTCTCTTAGTCAGAGAAGATAAAATCCATCAAGATGCAAATCTCAATAAGTCCATTAATTTTGAAAGAGAGGAGATACCACCTTACTATGATATCAGGAGATATGGTATATGCAGGAATATCAAGTCACATGATATTCACCATAACTCAAAAAAAAATGTCCTATAGGTAATGTGCATATGTACCGGCCTCAATAATACTTACCATAGGAACATTTATCATCTATCATGATCTGTATCAGCCATCACAAGATGTCTATCTCAATAGAAGGCAATGATTTGTTTAAGGAACTTAATCCACCATGCAAGATATCATCTATCATGATCTGCATCAGCCATCATGCCTCAATTTTCTCTATGTGGCAAGAGCCACGTAGGTCCATAACCCTACGTGGTCATAACTATTTGTTATGTGCTATAACTCTAACACTCCCTCTTAGCAAGGGAGGATATGCTTAATTACATAAGTGGTGATCTGATTTTGAGCAACCTCAACATCGTTGGGCATCACAAACAGTGTTGAACAATTCTGAGATCGTATCGAACCATTTTGAATAATCAATTTATAATCAATCGCACACTAGCATTATTAAGATGCTTATCAACACATATGTCCTAGAAGGATGTTAGTTATCTGATTTCCGGCACATTCTGGGACAATAACTGAGTATAGTCTATCAGATAACAATCTTGATCTCAGAGACAACATAGTATCATGATCTCCAGCTCATTCCGGGACTAATGTAACCTATCATGATTCACTTATTGTCATGATTTACGACACAGTCCGGGACAGCAAGTTAATGTAGTCTATCATGACAATGGATCAAGAAATCAAGAAATTAACAACAAAAGTAGCATCATGATTTCCGACTCACTATGGGACAACTTAATGAAGTCAATCATGATGCTTTTGTTATCACTAAGCTTCAATCCGAATGAAGCTACTTCCTTAACACTCTCTCTTAGCAAAAGAGGATTGAATAACATCTTAGGAATATAAGTGTACTTATAACAACTCTGAAATGCTCACAAGTAGAGTACTTTACAACTCAGAGAGATGTGAGTTATCTGACCTCCGACACTCCGGGACAACAACTAAATGAAGTCTATCAGATAACAACCTTGATCTTCCGGATAACAATGAAGTCTCCAAGATCGTAGAGCACAAGCTTAAACACATAGTTCATCTTGATGCATAAGTTATCATGACATCCGACACATTTCGGGACAACAATTTAATGAAGTCAGTCATAATAATAGATCAAGAATAACTATCTCAGTATCATGATATCCGACACAATCCGGGACAACCACTTACTGGAGTCAATCATGATATGAGTGTTATCACAATCCCTGACTCAATTCGGAACTAGATTTAGTGATAACCACAACAAATTCAGTATCAAGATATCTGGCACATTTCGGGACAGCAACTTAATGTAGTCAATCTTGATACATTCGTTATCATGAATTTCGGCACATTCCAAGACAACTAGCTAGATTAGTCTATCATGATAACAGGTCAAGATATTGTTAAAGTCGTCACCTCACAATAGCAACCTTACACACATATGAAAGATTGTCACCTTTCATAACACAAATGCAATTGCCATAATCTTCACATTTAAATATTCCTGAATATATATTAAATTCAATCTTAGGAATTACAATTACATCTTAGTCATACCAAGTTTACCTCTGAAGTGTTAGACTCCCTCCGAATCTGATATGAATCTTCTTTTCCTGCATGAGCATCCCGGAAAAGATCAAGGCAAATAGCTCTTATAGTACGTATAGAAATACAAATAAGAGAGAGACTACTGTAACAACCTAAATTTGAATTAACCGAAAACAATTTAATTTACAAGTTATTTTAAAAGAAGATTGCAATGTTTTTTTTTTTAAGCAACACAACAGCAATGTAAGAATGTAATTCTTGAGCAACGAATCAATATCACAACTGGCCTCGTGCACAATTTTTACATCTCATTTTCTAAAGCAAAATAAATTTGCTAACATTAACAGTTAAGTAAACAGCTATTTTCCATTTCCTGATAAAAGAATTAACGCTTCATACCATATAAACATAGATTATAAACACCTAGAAGAGATGCATACATACATAATGCTTGTCGTAGTTTGAAGTTGTGTCCTGAGAAGAGAGAGAGAGATAGTGGGGAAAACGTATCATCAAGGCGTTTATCCACCCAACCATGGATCAACTGATCCTACCCTGCGCACTTCATCCGAAGTGGCCTGGCCCTCCGCAAGTAGGAGCATGGTCATAGCAAGTCTCGAAACTGGTGTAAGGTCCTACAACCACAGTCAACCAACCTATAGCTTCTGCTAACTCGGTTGACTCCAGACTAAGTTTATATCCGGTACCTTAGAGCTGACTAGTACTGACTCAGCGGTAGTACACCTTGGCCAAGGATTTACCCTACATGTCTATCATGTAAGTCAGTCTCACACCCAATCCATCACGCCATACTGATCAATTATACTGATCTTTTAATGGTAGCTCTTTCCTCTCACATGTGATATCATGGAATTTATGCATTCATTTACGGGATGGCACATCTCATGGCTACTCTGTTTGAGCATCTGCCAGGTTTGTAATTAAGTGTACTGATTATCCTCCTAAGGAGTCATTTACTAAGGAAAGACAAGAAATGGATTAACTTAGTCTATACCATCGTTCTGACAGGAACCTTCCCTACGAAAGGAAACACTAGAAACTGCATGGGTCTGTTGTGGAGCACCAGTGCATATCCGTGCAACTCACTAACACGTGAGTTCACGTATACATTCATTCTTAGTCCACTCTAGTGACGGGGTTTCTTTATGACATCGAGCTTTCTTCCAAACTCCCACCCATGTCGGGTATGGGTGCTCGGTTCCAGCTCGGTCTGGTTGGCATTCGTATCCAACGTCTTCTATGTTAGACGATTTGCATCGGGTCTACCAAACTAACCAGGCTTCCATTCATTCTTACGATGACAAACAACAAAGATTGGACATCAACAAGTAATCTGTACGTATATCATACACAACACTCACAGCCCAAATACTCTTTAAGAGTAGCAAAAATGACTGTCACTTCAATCTTTCACATAGACAAGGAAAGAAAGACAAGGTTTGAAGTCAGTGAGTTAAGAATAGAACGTTCCTTTAAACGAGCTCGAGCTATAGCCTTCCAACCACCGCAGACCTCCACGGTTTCCTTAGTCGTTCAGCTTCGATGTCTTACACCAGCTCCACTTTCTCAACGCACAATTCCAAAAGTGGAGAAGAAATCACTCCCTCTCTGTAAAACGTTCCGCTATATCAATATCACCAACCGTTCTTCTCTTCTTTTTTCCTTCCGTTCTTCTTTTCCCACTCTTCTCCATGCGGAAGCCGTGTCCCAGCGATTCCTTCTTCCACCCTATATGCCTTCCTCCACTACCTACGGTTAACATCCAACCAATTCCCATGCGAGTTGGATGACTCACCCCTCCACTCCGCCATCCTACTTCATGAGATTTGTGGTTTTTCCCTTTTTTTTAATGATTCGCCCAAAGTAAAAACGACCCAATCCGCCACCTTTCATCTTTAAAACATTACATGGAAAGCATACGTTATTCTAACAAGATTGAGCATTAATATATTATAAGGAGAGTAATAGAATAAAAAGTAAAATGTCGGTAGGTTAACTTGAAAGTTTCACTAAGATACTACACCCTCTCAAGTGTTGTGTGTTAAACACACAAAGGACGATATCAAAAGTTATAGGTATAAATTGAAAACTGAAAGATTATCCCATAAGCAAAACCCTCAAGAGACATTATCTCCTAAGGTAAAATTACTATAATGTAATATTGGCCCAAAGTCCTGACATGGAACCAAATGACAATTGTCATAACTCAAATAGAAGAAAAGGTTACATTTCCCTACCATCACTGTCGATGAAAGACTAGGTTAGCCTAAGGCGTAAGCACTATGCTACTCACTCGACTAGGAACCTTGGCCGCCAGGGTTATCCTTATACTCACAGTACTTGAGGATCATACGATGTTCATTCCTCACTTGCCATGACCAAGTTCTTTTCTCTTTCCCGATGATAACTTTTCCCTTTCAGGCTAGTTGATCCTGCATCCACTTGCAAAGACAATTGTAGTTAATTCTTTGTCATGATGTATAGCCACTAATTCAATAGTGTAACGTAAAGAGAAAGATAATTAAATAAAGGCATCAATTCGATTACTTAGTACAATCCTTAATCCTGTGCTAACTAATCCATCTTATTATAACAATATCTTTACGTTTTCTTAACCACAAACAAATCGTTAATTTTAATATACAAACCATTTAAACACATTCCAATTACCAGATACCATTTAGGGCACATTTCAATTACTAGATACCATTTAGGGCACATTTCCATTACCAGATACCATTTAGGGCTAGAGCAACCTTGAGGGATGTGACACCTACAATGAGTAGATATAAATGTAATATTCAAGGATAATAAATACTTATATGCGCATCAACATCCTTGATACAAGTTGCTCCAATGAGGGTCCACATACATCAAATCAGAAAACACCTTCTCAGATTATTTGAGAGACATCTCCCCTTTTAATCATCTCCCCACTAAGGATGGTTCAAATGGGAATGTAACATTAGTTATTATTCTCCCCACAATGTACAATTCCCACTCTTATATCGTTGAACAAATCTCATGTCTTTTTGTGAAATGAACTGATTGCTCCAAGAGAGGTGACACTATAATTAATGCTTTCTTTATAGAAAGAGACACCCTTCCTTGAATACGTTCTTTGTTAATGTTTGACCACGATCATAACAAATTAATATCTCCTTAATGAAAACCATTTTCAGGAATTTCACATAGACCCGTACACATTCCATCATAACTTCTGATTCCTACACTTTCTCTCCAATCGCTCTGGTGAGATTCTTCAAAATTTGTTTTTCACCAACATATCCAAAATTCAAAAAAATCCAACGGTGGATCTGTGAGATATGGTCCCTGTACTAAGACATTCACACATTCACCATCAACAAACTACTCTCTTACATTTGCAGTCTGGCTCTGATACCATGTTGAGATTTAGGATCACTGCAAATGTAATAGCACTCTCTATATTGTCTATGTGTTTCAAATGCAGCAATCTCTCTTGCATTTATATTGAGTATGAGGCAAGGAGAGACATGTCCCTTCATGGGACATGTCTATTCATTATTATATGATTAATATAATGATGATTGATTATGTAACTATGCCTTTAGAGAGGCATGTCCTTTAAAGGACATGCCTCTTCCCATTAATTATAATTTAATCAATCTTATAATGTTTCATCAATCAATTATTAATTTAGAATAATATAATAGATTAATATTGAATATTAAATTTCATATGATTAATAATAATATAACATATATAATATATTATTATTAATCAACATATATGTATTCTAAACGATCATATGACTGAAGCTACAAACATTAACATTCATCAGCTGTATAGTTTCTAGAAACAGTTGGTAACTGTTTTAACCACTTTCAGTTATTAACTACTAGGAATAGGTTGGAATCAGTTGAAGTTAAAAACATATTATTAACAATAATAATACACACAACCCTTCATCGCTGAATAGTGCATTTGAGGCAGCAGACTTAAAGCAAGCTTTCTCAAGACAGTTAGGAGCAGTTCTAACTGTTTAATCGATTCAATACAATCCAATATATGCAGATCAATGTGTTTATTTAGTATTGATCTGAAATCAAACTCAACTGATTCAAAGTCATTTTGGGAATCAAATCAATATATTCTGATACAAGTCATTCTGATAAATTCATTGCTACAGAAAGAACATATCAAACTGATTAACAACAGGATTTCTATCACCGTGAAATATCTTCAGATATCTTCAAAATTGAAAGAAAGATACAATCTGAAAGTAAATAACCAGATACAGACCAATCTATGCCTGTGACCTTGAAACTGTATCAATCAAAACAAAATTGTCTAAAACAGTAAGTATCAAAGGTATGTGTTTGTTCTCCAACTCCAAACAAATCTGCACTTTCAGATTAAGATTTCTAGAGACTGCTCTTTAATATTTCTGCAGACATTAAGCACCGTATCTAATTTTCTAATGTATTTTGTCATCAATGACAATTGTGCTAACACTAACGTCACCTTATTGCTCCCATGAGTCGGAAAGTGGGCCTAACCCCATCTTGCTGCGCATAAGCCATTTAGAGCCAGAAAGTGGTTTACCCCATCTTGCTGCTCATAAGCCATTTGGATTGAGAAAGTGGACCTAAGCCCATCTTACTTCTCATAAGCCATTTAGAGCCAGAAAGTGGGCCTAACCACATATTTCTGCTCATAAGCCAATTAGAGCTTGAAAGTGGGCCTAACACCATCTTGCTAAGTCATTTAGAGCCAAAAAGCGGGCAAAACCCCTTCTTGCTGCTCATAAACGTGTCATAAATTTGATCCAATATGCTTCAAACATTTCCTCAATACGTCCCATAGATCTGCTCCAATATACTCCAAAACAAATTTGAAATATTCTTCATATTTCTCTACTCTAGGACTGCTCTAGATCTGCTCTAATATGCTTCAAGGATCTATTCTCATAACCCTCTTTTACATCTGCTTTAACTCTACTATAAATAGGAGAGATATCCGTCAGTTGCTTCAACTACCGTTCGCCCCTTAGGCTAGCAGGAACAATGCTCTGATACCAATTGTAATGTCCCCTTTTTGGGAGGATCCTGAATCTTGCCCTAGAATCACAATCTTGCCCACTATACTTGTAGAATATAATATTATTGCAGGTTATTTATTTTCAGTCTATTGTTGTAATTTGGACAGGTTCAATTTGATGTTGTTTCCCTCTTTGAATGTTGAACGTTGCTTTCTTGGAAGAGTGCTATTGTTGAATGGTTCAATCTGTATTTGATTTCTGAAGATACTTTGCTCTCTTATGAGAATTGATGCTAATTGTATTGATTTCCTTGATTGATTAATACCTTTGAACTACTCTGCTCTTTATGAGCACCCCTGCTAATTGAATTGCCTTCCTTGATATTGAAAGGAGAGTTACCACTTCATACTTGCTGTTCTATTATGCTCTAAGTCTTCCCTTGACCTTCTACTATGTGTAATGTCCCCTTCAATGCTTGGAATGAATTTTCTTTTACACCTTATGAGTGGAAGGGTCACCACCTTTCATAAGGATCGAGTCACCACTTTTCATTGTTGCCTTTGAGAATAATATATTATTCCCCAAATTGATCTCCCATTTGATGTCCTCCTCCAATGAGATGATCACCCCTTGATATCCTCCAATGCGAGGGAGAGTCGGACCTCTTCAGAATAATCACAACCTTTCACAATTACCACCGTTTAAAAGGGTCACAACACTTCATCATTACTGCCCCTTTGAAAGAGTCACTTCCTTATCTTCTTCCCATTCATTTCTTCTTCCATTGATGCTTCCTTAATTCCTTTTGCTCCATTCTTTCTTCCTTCCTCCATATCTCCCCCCCCCCCCCCCCATCAAATGAAGTTCTCTTCTCTCTCTTTAATATTTAAAGTTTGAGGGAGTCTCAACTTCTCATTTCATGCTTTTTGACCATTCATTAAACTTAATTAAAAAATTTATTATATTTAATTTTTTCATTATTAATTTTAATTTATTAGTATTATTTATTAATAAATCTTATTTCAACAAGGGGACATTTCAAATAATTAATAAGACAACAAGGTCAGGGACAAAACAATTGTTTTATAAGTGGATTAAGTTGATAACAATATGTGAATGCTGACATCAAAAAAGATTACAAATGAAATGTACCATTACTTATTTTGCTCCATATGTGTCATTTCTTACACTGGTTTCTTAAAACTTGTTCGGTCTCATGTAATGTAAGCAAACAATTCTCACAATATCAATCACCGTGCCATCAAACTTGGAATTTTATGTATACATTTGTTTCCAAAATAATACAGTAATGCTGTGTCCATATTCCCGTTACTATTAGCAATAGGTACATACATATAAATGATTTTTTGGCTAAAAAGTTTAGTGTTTCTGGATTTTTCCAATTTCTGTGACCATTTTTTTTGGATTTGACCCTGACCCGAATTTTTTGCAGTAACCCTTACTATGACCTAACCCAATAAATCCCCTAATCTGATAGATATTTATCTTTCAGTTTGCTAATTTATTTCCAAGAAAGAATTTTGCTACAACCATAAAATTTAAATAGATAAGTGTAGGTGTAGGTGTAGGTGTAGGTGTATGTGTATGTGTATGTGTATGTGTATAGATACATCACATGCATTGTATATGCATAAATACGTGCCCACGCCTAATAGAAATTTGAGATGCATGAACTGGCAGAAACTGAAATCCTTAGTTTTAAACCAAGTCCTAAAAGAGCATGACCATAGATAATCAAAAAAGTACCTGTTCCTTGAAGGAATCAAAAAAAACTGTCAAAATGTCTTTGACCTGTAAGATTGTAAATGCATATGAAACATCAAAATAGAAACAGGCCTCAAATAATTTGACCAAAATTAAAAGTTCTGATTAGATGTAAAACAACAGTTATATGAAATGCAATCAATTGTTCCCTTGCACGCTGCTACATACCTGCACTACTTCACCACAACGACGAAAGCTACTATCTCCATTGTCACCTTCAAAAATACTCTTCACAACAGGAGATATTGCAATGCCTGAATATTCAACCAATCATCAATTTAAAATACACTAGAGAAATTAATGATAGATAAAGCCAGAACCAGCTATTTATAAAGTTGCTGCCTACCTGTTAGCATAACCACCACTCCTTTTTCAAATTCATCCAAACCAAGCTTCCTTGCCAATGCCTAGATAAAGGAACCACAAAATACTATTGATATGTAATTGAAATGTGACCAATTAGCAGATAATTAGACTACTATAGCACTTGTTTACCATATTAGATTGGTCGACAAGCATAAAAGCACACATGCATGATTTTTAAGCACCTCCAAACGTGGAAGTTCGGTAGATCCATCTTTTAATCCTTGTTCTGTAATTTTGATCCTCTCATGAAGTCGGTTTTGTACATACTTCAACTTTGCACACAATTCTCGTATGCTCGAAACCTACAAGTGAAACAAAAGAGTTACAAACAAGAATATCTCACAGCAATACACTTCCAACATTTGCTTTTAAAATTAGAAAATGACGAAAGCCAAACTAATAGCAACAATAAATTGCATCAAATACTTATTTGATTGACAAAATATAGAAAACATATACATTATTCTAATTATCTTTTTTTATCAACTATGGAAGCATTTAACATTTGGGAAACCAATATGGAAGTTCTACAGTTTTCATGAAAAAAGTTATGGTCAAAATCCTAGCTACACAAAGAAGAGAATGCAAAGCAGTTTTCAGAATTTGGATATTCTTACCTTTATACATCTCAGTCTAACCACCTATAAATAGTACTCCAGATATTTCAATAGTTATTGTAGGAAAATGAGCTGCGCTTGAACCAAAAGGGGACCCATCACCAAGAGGGCTGGTAACTAAGTGGTAGAGTACACTACCTGCAAAAGGGAGATGCTAGGTTCAATTCCTAGCTAGTTCATGCAAAGTTTTGTTAAAGTATTGCTCGTTCGTGTTTAATGAATGCCTTGCATATAATATATATATATATATATATATATATATATATATATATAATAATAAGTGGATATATATATCTGAATTAAATATGCATTGGAACGAACACACACACACACATATATATATATATTAAATGGCATATCGTATATATTGAAATCGGGTTATATGATTATCGGTTTAACAGCGAATGTGTATCATGACTGTTATGTATTAACAGTCACGATAGTGAATATATATCGCAGCCTTAACAAATGCGATTTGTATTAAAGCAAACCAATAATTATTATAAACAGTCACGTCACTTCATTGTGAACAAACATGTCATTTCTAATGTGAACAGTCACGTCACTTCTTGTTCACATTTGC
>MU223586.1:932436-949683 GCA_018584345.1 Thuja plicata | reverse complement strand
AGATATCTTGTCTTCACTCCATCAATTTACTTCTATGCCTCTTTGACTCCAAGTTGGGGGAAAGATCAGTCATCAAGGTGCTGGCAGAAAACAGAGGGAGGATGGACATGCCATGCCAATCTCAGTCTAGCACCATCATTGATTATCCAAACATTTCCTTAAAACAATGCAAAGTTGGACTCCATCAAACACTTCAAACACCTTCAACACCCAATCTAACTTGCCACTAAGTCTCATGGCTCATCCCCTTGGCCAAGGAGGAAAGAATGGAGGGTAGGATGCTAGTCAAAGGCAACATGGCGGAAATGTCCAAGGGTATGGACATTTCCGCCCCAAGGGCGAAAAACACTTAACAAACAATTTTCTTCCAAATTTCCCCTTGGGATGCCATTGAGCGTCCACAAATTGATCAACTTCACTTTTAAATCCTCCAAGCTCAACTCCAGAATCCAAAAAAACATCAGGGGGTCCCCAAGAATTGGGGCGATGTGTGAAAGACCTCACAACAGTATGCAAGGAGTTTAAAAACAACTTTCATGGTGAGTTCTCTGAATATACTTTGCAGAATGATTTATTGATTAAAGGAGGTCAGCTCTGTGTTCCTAGAGGGTCTATGAGAGAGAATTTGATTCAAGAAAAACATAATGGAGTACTTAGTGGTCATTTTGGAGTCAATAAGACTCAAGAGCTAGTCACTAGGTTCTATTTTTGGCCTAGAATGAATAGAGATATTAGAAAGTATGTTGAAAGTTGTGTAGTGTGTCAAAAACCAAAGGGCACATCTTCCAATGCAGGTCTTTATCAGCCACTTCCTATCCCAACTAGACCATAGGAATGCATAAGCATGGATTTTGTAGTTGGTTTGCCAAGAACAAGGCAGGGATATGACAGTATTTATGTTGTTGTGGATAGATTTAGCAAGATGGCACATTTTATACCTTGCAAGACTATTCATGATGCTTGTAACATTGCTCAATTGTTTTTCAGTGTTGTGGTGAGGATCCATGGACTCCCACTTAGTATTGTTTCAGACAGGGACACCAAATTCTTGGAAGACCTTATGGCAAAAGCTTGGCACTAACTTGTCTTTTGGATCTGCCTGCCATCCACAGACAGATGGCCAAACAGAGGTGGTCAATAGGAGTCTTGGTAACTTGCTGAGATGCCTCACAAAGGAGTATGGTCAAGCATGGGACCAACTCATTGGACAAGCTGAATATGCATACAATGAGACAGTGAATAGATCAACTGGTAAGAGTCCCTTTGAAGTAGTTTATGGTTTTCACCCAGGAGGGATTTTTGAACTTAGAGAATTGAAGGAAGGAATGCATAGTAGTGGATATGCTGAGGACTTTGCTCATTCCATGAGAGAAGTCCATGAATGTGTGAGAAAGAACTTGACTGAAAATACTGAGAAGGTGAAGCAAAAGGTGGATGCAACAACGAGGGATGTTCAGTTTCAGATTGGAGACTTTGTGATGGTACACTTGAACAAACATAGGCTGCAAAAAGGTGTTCCTCACAAGCTACAGATGAAGAGGCTGGGTCCATGCAAAATACTTGCAAAGTATGGCAACAATGCATATAAGGTGGAGCTTCCTGAAGACATTGGGTTGTCACCAGTTTTTAACATTGCAGATTTGGTAGCATACAAAGGACCCATTCAAGATGTTGATCAGAACCTTCAAGAGGTAATACAAGAGGTAAAAGATCTGAACCTAAACTCTACTCCATCTATGACAACTAAAAAGATACTAGACTCAAGGGTCTACAAGAAGACTAGGAACAAAGACTACATGGAGCACCTTGTCAAATGGCATGAAAAAGAAGATGATGCTACTTGGATCAGAGAAACAGAGTTCAAAAGGTTGGGCATTGATCCAAACATGCTCAATCCAAGGATGGATTAACCTTTCTTTTGTTTGGGGGAGTATGGTGCAGGAGCACACCTAGATTAACCCCTATGTTTCTTGCTTTGTTCTTTGATCCTGGCATGTGCTGACTCTAGCCAAGTCAAGAGAGTTGGTGTGTACCTTAGAAGGTCATTTGCTTTATTTCCCTAAGATGGATATGACTAGGTCAATCCATGACTAGATAGTTTGCTTAGTAGAGTTGTTTTGTGTGTTCTCTTGCCAATGTTGCAGAGATGAGCCCTAGAGTGGAAAAGGGACTTGAATAGCTTAGGCTATGTTTTTAATGACTTTGAGGATGGTTATATGTCATATGCAAACAATTGGAGAACAAACCTTAAAGGTTGGAGTGATATTGCAAAAAGTTGTCATTTCTTGCCAAAGTTGTCAACTTGGCCAAAAAGTGCTAAAAATGGAAAAAGAGGGAAGAATGATTGTCGAGAGGCTAAATCACGCTTAGACATCATTAATATGCCTTAAGCAATGCCCAAGGAAGATTCCAAGTCCCACTTAAAGGGAAAAGCCAAAAAGACAAAAAGTTGCTATGACAACTTTTGGATTTTGCATGACAACTTTCATGAAAATGTTGCAGACCGAGCTAGGAGAAGAAAGTGATGAATGTAACGCCTCAATCCATGATGGGAGGTTACATAGGATGTGGAGAACCTATTCAAAACCACGAGCTAGCATCTGTAACATGAGAGAGAAGAAGTTTGCATTAATGAAATTCCGAGTTTTTGGAAGAAGATCATTGTTTTTCTTTTTTGATTGCATGCATGTGAAAATACGATTGGATCTATGTTTTAGTGGTTGATCTAGACTTGTGATGATGTTATGAAAGTTTTTCATTCATGTTGCAAGTTCAGTAGAGGTCATTTTCGCATGTTGTGAAAGCTTTTTCAATTTCTAGCATCACAGTCCTACAGTATTGAGTTTTTGGTTGCATGTAAGGGTTAATGGATTGAAACTCATGATCTAACCTTGGATCCATGATTAACATGCATATACAGACCTTTTTCATTCATTGATCAAATTAGGAAGAAGTCAATTTACTTAGTTTTGAAAATCATTTACATTTAGACAGTCTGCTGCCACTGTCCAGGCAGTCCATGAAAATGCTCTTGCCACTCCCTTTCCCACCATAAGAATTTTGTGGGTTTTTGATATATGGGAGTGGTCTTGTCTAATATGTTGTGTGCAGGAGGAGGGGCCCCAGAAACAAGTTTTGGCAATTTTAACTTGATGCCCTAGGCGAGTTGATAGCACCCGGCCAGGCAGCATCAGAGCTTGAAAGCAAAAGACAGTGGATTGAATGCATTGAAAGCTTCAATCCAAGATTGGAAGCAGTTAGGGGGATATGTAAAGGATCAGAATCCAGAAGGAGGGATTCCCAAATGGATTTTTGCTATAGTTTTCAAGAGACCCTAGAAGGGACAGTTTAAAACAACTTGAAACCCTCATTTTTAGGCCAAGAGTGACTTGCCAGTGTACGGACAGTTTGAAGGACTTAGACCTTCAAAATCTTGTAGGTCTCCCAAAAGGGTATCCAGATATCAATCCTATTTGGTACACTGTTAAGGAGGTTTTTGAGCTAGAAGGAGAAAACCTCATAAATAGGGCTAATTCTAGTAGCCCTATTTGGTGCAAAGAGGACAATTTTGAGAGTTTGAGTCACTAAACTCATTTAATTTGAAGTTAGAAGGTTGAGTGGGATTAAACAACATCCAAACACATCCCTCATTCACTAAGAAACAAGAAAGAGTCATGTTGTGTGTTTATGCAAGGTTGACAGCAAGGTAGTCATTGATTTAAGCAAGAAATAGAATTGGTGTAACTAGGTGGGGAAGTTGGAAGGATAGGATTGTGATCCTATACAGAGGAGGGTATCTAAGTGAACCCTAATAGGCTAGGAGAAAGCCTAAGCAAGTCCTTATAGCCAGCAAGGACATTAGAGCAACCCTAAAGCTACCTTACATCACCTATGCACAAAGCATCGCTCAAACTCCTCTACACAGTGGCCTATAGCAAATGCCATCAACCGAGTTGTTGTCGCCTCGACCTGCCCCAAAGCCTGTGTCTCTGCTGAATCCGCAAGGCGTCAAACACTAGCCTCAACATCCCTTACAAACCACTTGATATCCAACATCCTCCCGAACTCTCCAATGTTATTTGACCAAATGGCGGTGGTTGTGGAGCTGTGTCGCGCAACTCCTCACTCTGCACAGTTGCCTCCTCCCGAGGCACATCCTCTCCACCTTCGTCAGCCACATCCTCCGTCCGAGGGAAACCCAATGCTATGCCCAGCTCAATGGGATCCGCATCCAAATCAACAATCTTTATGGGGTCAGGCTGTCTCCGACGCGTAAGGGGTGGAGGTCCGAGAGGTATGAGCGCCACCATGTCAAACTCTGTAAGCCACAAATCGAGAGTGGTACCCTCAACACACACTGCCTCAGTGACCTCCCTAGATACCTCTGCAACATCCTCCAACCCTTCAGCGCCCGCTCCAGTCTTTGCTAAGGGCGGTTGACACTCTTCTCTGACCGACTCCTCGGCTTGCATCGTTGGCTCAACTGTGTCGACCCCCGGCTGTGGTGCCTCTATCGGCGTCATAGCAACTAGTGCCCTCAACTGTCCAAATGTCGGTACCAGGAGAGTCGGAGTGATACCGAAAGATGGGGATGGTCTCAATGAAGTTGCAGCCGACAGGAGTAATGGTACAAAAAGAACCTGTGTAGTAGCATCGCCTGCAGGGGTGGACATGGATGTATCTATTGCCTCTCCCCCCGCGGTCGCGCTACTTCCATTGTCGCTGGAAGTCTCACTGGTATCCTCCCTGCCACTGTCTACATCGTCCTCTGATTCCGACATCACCTGTCGTTACCTCTTCTGTCCCGACGACATCCCACCAAAATCCAAATGTCGCCAATAGAAAATAGCGGGCTGGACATGGATGTATCTATTGCCTCTCCCCTCGCGCTCGCGCTACTTCCACTGTCACTGGAAGTCTCACTGGTATCCTCCCTGCCACTGTCTACATCGTCCTCTGATTCCAACACCACGTGTCGTTTCCTCTTCTGTCCCGACGACATCCCACCAAAATCTAAATGTCGGCAATAGAAAATAGGGGGCTGCCCTGTGGCCTTACCTCCAACTTATCGAGCGGTATGTGCGCACGAGTGGCATCCAGAAAGAATCTGACTGCATAGTGCAGCATATAGAACGTTTTATGTTGTAGGGTCATGAACTCATACATCCGCTCGGCGAGGAGTATAGCCCAATCATATACAATGTCATTTTTTAGACCATTCATAAGTAAAAGTTGTGGAAGGGCAATATCTGAAGCCCTACTGGAGCCTATCAATCTACTTTTAACCACATCCGTGATACAACGCCACTCACCCGGTGCGACAAATGACTTCTTTATGCCTCAGCTCTTGGAAGCGGTACTGGCTATAGAGTCCATCTCTGCTGGTGTCAAATTCTTCGATACTAATTTTATCCACTTCTCCTCCTCTTCCCTAGACATTTTCTTTGGCTTGGTAGCGCAACAGATCGGCAGAGCATCATTCTTAAGGCGGATATGGGATCTAAGCATTTGGTTTCAGCAAGCAGGTGCAGATTACTTGAGGACAAGCAATCTCGGGGAAGGGAGGATTGTAATGTCCCCTTTCTAGCCCATCAATTCATGATGTGTCGTTAGCCCATTTGCCTTGGTCTCATGGGCTAACTATGACTTTATAGGGATCAGAGAGAGATTTGACCTAGGTAATTCCAGTTTCACGCCAATCGGAGTTGATTCAGCAGGGTTTCCAGATACTTGCTATTTTTAGTAAGACAACAGTGGGCTCAGTGATGTGGGTATTTTAGAATTGGATTGGGAGCATCTTGTCAAGACCTTTCCAATGAGCTATCACACATGATTATCCGAATCCGATTGATCATTATAATTTTAATGCCTAAAGATTAAATAATTTATTAATAAAGTGACTATTAAATTAAAGAACATATTATTATGTCACTTTATTAGTAAAAGAACACTTTATTCACTTAAGTGGAAAATGATGTTTTAAAAGGAAAAAGTAATTTATCCCACATTCGTTGGTCAGTTGAGAAGCCTCTAAGAAGTTGTAAAATTAAGTGAAGGGCTCATTCTTCAGCATGTTTTAGTTCATTCATTTCTTTGGCAGAGCTTTGAGAGCTTCTTGTTCAGTTCCAGTTTCCTAGGACGAAAACCCTTAGGATTCTTTAGCAGGTTTGAGGACGAAAACCCTTGAGCTTGGAGGCAGTGGATGGCAACCCATTGTCTATTGTTGGAGACATCACCCAGGTGTCTCACTTGTGCGTCAGATTCATATCTCTGATTATCCAATAAATGTAAGTTTTGTGGCTGGGATTGGATATTTTGTTATTGCTTACTGAAGATTTAAATGCAATGTTCATTTCTAAAATCTATATTTCAGTCTATTATTGTATGATTTCCAGTATAGTTTGTTGGATAAATTGAAAATCAGCTACATGCAAATGTTTGTTTAAATTTTTGTCAATTCTTTGGGAAAATCTGGTGAAAATATCTTAGCGGGATATTACATTTGGGCAAAAGTAATTTTCACTACAGCCTATCTTCTTAATCGGTCTCCCACACACGTTAAGGGGAAGACTCTTGAGGAAGCTTGGACTAGTCGCAAACCTAGGATCAGTAATCTGAAAGTCTTTGGCTCTTTAGGATATGTATGGATTCCAAATGCCTAGCGCTCCAAATTGGATTCCAGGAGTCAGAAACTTATGTTCACAAGGTACAATGACAACCACAAGGCTTACCGGCTAATTGATATAGACATTGACCGTCTTATCTTCAGTTGTGATGTCTTTGATGAAGAATGAGGACCTTTTCAGCTTTCCTAGTCTCTGTAGCATTCTAAGAATCATCCTTTGAAGGTCGTTAATTTGGGTGTTCTTCATCCATTTGGTTCACCTGATGGGAGGGATGATGCAAATTCTGAATTTGATGATGCACTACCTGAATTTCCTTCGGATGATGCTCCTCCTATTGTACCTATTCCAGATCGTGTTCCATTTATTCCTCCTTCATCTGATGTTGGTTCTTCTACTCTTCAGCCTAAATGGTGGGTTAATACTATCAGTGATCTCTGTCCTGATGAGCTCATCGAGAGTAGATCTTCTAAACAAGAGCAAGCAGCATGACACAATCAACTTTGCTCTCATGGCCAACATTCATGGTATTTTTGAGCCTCAAACGTATACTTAGGCTAAAGGGATTCTTGAGTGGGAAATGGTTATGGAAGTTGAACACCAAAGTCTTCTAAAGAATAACATTTGAGTCCTTTCTGATCTTCCTCCAGGGAAGAAGCCCATTAGCTGCAAATGGGCCTATAAAGTTAAGTACAAAGCTGACGGAACCCTTGACAAGTACAAAGCTTGTCTCGTTGCTAGGGGGTTCTCACAAAAACAGGCATTGACTATGAGGAGACTTTTGCTCCTATAGCCAAAATGAGTATCATCCGGCTCGTCCTTGCCTTAGCAGTGTAGTTTGGATGGAAAGTCCATCAGATGGATGTTAAGAGTGTCTTCCTCAATGGAGTTGCAGGAAGAAGTCTAAATGACGCAGCCTCCTTATTTCAAGGTTGTTGGAAAAAAACATCAGGTGTGCAAACTTGTGAAAGTACTCTATGGCTTGAAACAGGCTCCTCAAGCTTGGTACATAAAATTGAAAAGTACCTTTCAGATAATGATTTTCATAGGAGTCCATCTGATTCTAATCTGTATGTCAAAAACACTGATGGTGATATTCTTCTTCTTCTTGTCTATGTTGACCTCATTATCACTAGCAATTCGACACTTTTGATTGATCAGATCAAACAGAGTTTGTGTCAATCTTTTGATATGACAGACTTGGGCCTTCTGCACTATTGTTTAGGTGTTGAAGTTTGGCAGACTGAAGGTAGTATCTTCTTAACTCAATCTAAGTATGCCCACAGTATGTTGGACAAGTTTCGGATGCAGACTACAAACTTGCATCCACACCTATGGAGAAAGGGCTGAAGCTGGCAGCCAAATCAGATTCACCTGTGGTGAATCTGATCAACGTTCAAGCAATTGGTGGGCAGTCTCAACTACCTTACTGCTACCAGGGCTGATCTCAGTTTTGTAGTGAGCTGTAAATGTCACACTTCATGACAGCCCCCAAGGTTGATCATTAGGTAGCAGTGAAGCGTGTGTTGTGTTATGTGAAGGGCACTTCTAATTTTGTTCTTTTGTACAGCAAAAGTCATGATCCTAAACTTATTGGTTTTACAGACTCAGATTGGGGAGGTTATTGATGACAAAAAATCAACATCTAGGTATGTTTTCAGTTTGGGATCTAGTGCAATCACATGGACTAGCAAGAAGCGGCAGGCGGTGGTTCTTTTCCTCGACAAAAGTTGAGTATCAAGGAACAGTTAAGGCAGCTTGTGTGGCAGTTTGGCTTCAAAGGATGCTTTCAAACATGCAGATGTCTCAAGAAAGTCCTACTCCCCTTTACTGTGACAATCAAGGGGTGCTCAAATTGGCCAAGAATCCGATCATCCACGAGAGAACCAAGCATGTTGACCTTCATTGTCATTTCATCTGACTGCTAGTTGAAGAGGGATCAATTCAGTTGTTGTATGTTCTGACTGTGGATCAGACAACAGATATTCTCACCAAGTCACTGAGCACGGACAAGTTTGTAAAATTCAAGGGGCAACTTGGTGTAGTTGATAGATTGACCATTAAGGGAGGGTATTAGAATAATATCTTATAATATCTTTATTATTCCTTATTTAATGGTCAATATTGTAGATTCTATAAATATTAGATTCTTTCTAATTCTACGATTTTTTCATAATAGAAACATCGTCTTTGTACAACTATAAATGAACGCTTGTTCATTCCATTAATTCATTCAATATTTTACCAATTACTTTCGTAATACTGGATACCAAGCATTGCTTAGACCTTAATTGTTCCAATAAAAAAATTCGTAAACATTCAAATTCCTTGGCAAATGCTTGTTTTACCACTCTAGCTCCCTTGATATTGAAATTAAATTTGCTCCAGATAAAGTGTGAACTAGCATTAGTAGTTTAAGTCTGAACTTGTAGAAAGATAAAGTCTGGCCTTGTAGAAAGATAACAACCATCTATATTTACTACTAGGTAATTCTCCTTTTGAAGGAAACCAGGGCTAACAACCACTAGACACATGTTACAGGTGTATTAATATCCAAAGTAATTATTCTTTTTGGTTTCCCTCTCTTATTTTCTTCTTGAATTGATTTAATCCTGCAGAACTATATATAACAGTACTTTGCTTAACACAAGGGTGTCTCCTTCAGGCTTCATGACATTTTCTTCTTTGCAGATGTACATGTGAGAAAATGACAATGCTCAATAACAAGGATTTTGTTAGTCATGACCACATAATAATTCAATTAACTTATGTGGTCTTAAAATAGCATTCACAAGTTCATCTATAATCACAGTACAAGAAAATGTAAAACTGCCTGATAGTAATGTAGAGATCATTTTACAAAGTTATAACACGAACCAATCAAACTTACTTTAGCCGGTCGGTATACATCATACCAAGGGCGCTCATTGTTACAGGCTTCCTTAAGATTCTCTTTATGGCGTGCTTTTGCAATGCGAAGCATCAATGCTAAAGCCTGAAATGCGTCGTCAAGATATTCAAGACTTGAGGTGTATGGTTGAAGCTCATTTGTTGAAACCTTCCCCTCTTCGTCTGATGGACCTGAGAAAGGACAGGTTTCACTGCTGGTTCCAGCATCAGTTCCACAAAGTTTTATTTTCTTGTTTTCAGTATCAAGTGGCACTTCCGTTTCCTGGTGTTCAGAGATTTGTCTTTGGCTTAATAGCTTATTTGTATATGATGTTTCGGCTGCTAAATCATCACTTATATCAGCTTGATCAGTTGACATGTGCCTTCGCTTTCGAGAAGAAGAATTGTCAATTCCAGGATTGAGATCAGTATGAGATGGTGTCCCATTACTCTCCACAATAATTGGTAGTGACAATTGGGAACAATAGTCAACAGTATCTATGGGCATGCTGTCTTGCACCTGGAAAAACAATGAGAGTAAAACATATAAGAAGCCTCATAAAAAGTATGTTCTACTTAAGCAAGGAATAAATGAGGCAAAACAGAAAAATGAAAACATCCAGAAGGCATGTGCAGGCCTGTAAATCTTCTCAAAAAAACCACATTACCATTTGACATTGAACCAGTTATGCTAACATAGAAAACAAAGGATAATGTTTGAAGCCATCCCAAACTAATCCTATGTATTTTAGATTCACTCACATGACCTGATAGACATGGGAAGAGAACTAGGGATTGATTTCTTCCTTCACATTTCGTGTGCTCTAAGTGGAATAAGGGATAATTTGTTTAAGTAACTTATGCGTAACATCTACTTAATATTCCTAATTTGCTTTCAAAAGTATGTCACTAATAAAAAAGAATAATACATTTAGCTATTTTGAACCATATAAATAAACTGAAATATTTTTATTTCTGCTAGTATTTAATAATCAGTTATTGAGACTGTAAAATGTAAATAGCTCATATGAATAACTGAGTGTTCCATACGAATTCAAGTAAATAACTAAAAAGCTAGAGAGAAAAATGTGATAAAAATGGGGAGGAAGAAGATGAAACATCTGAAGACTGGTACTGCATAGGAAGGAATCAATGCCATCGACCCTGAACTAAGGTAATTGAAGAAGGCAATATAACTGCTGAGTTTACCAACAAATCAAACAATATAGCAGATAGGTGGAATGGAATCAAAGAAGATAAGAAGAGAGCAACAATTGATTCCAAGAATCCATCAAGGCAAGTTTGGAGTGGAGGAGGAAGTTAGAGTTGAACCACCAGCTAAGGGCCAAGCATCACAAGAAACCAAAGCTGAAGCCAAGACCAAGGAAGAGTTTGCAAGATGAAATATCCCACCCTACTCTGATAATCAATTTCTGAAAAAAAAATCTGATTTTCTGTTTTTTTATGCTTTTTGTATTTTTTCTGTTTTTTTGTGTTTTTTGGCAATTTTTTGAATTTTTTGTTTTGATATTTGAATGATGAAAAATAATGCTATAAATGAAATCATTCCAAACAAACAAAAAGTCCTCAAACCCTAACTTCAACTTTTATTCGAATAATTCAACAACATACCAAAACACCAGCTGCAGGCAATTGTAGAATTTCTGGAAATTGTAGATCTGATCAGCAAACCCTAGTCACCTTGTGAAATGGTATGGCCTGCAATGAAAATGTACAGCCAGGCTGGAAATTATTGTACATTGAAAATTAATGCAATTCTTCAGTTAAATCTGCTCTTCCCAATACTTCTGATCTGCTGAACATTACATCTGATTTTCTTTTCTGATTACTTTATAAAACCCTCTAAAATAAGCCCAATTGCAGCCCCTGATTTGAAGCCACCTGTAGATGCCATCCTTGGGTGATATTGCACACCTGTAGATCACAAAATCAAAGAGAGTTGGCGTTCTCGATGACTGGAAACTTCTCAAACCCTTTTCCTTCATCTCTCCCAAATGAATTATTTCCTGAATGAATGAAAATGGCACCCAAATTGCCTTTTGAAGCCCTTCCTCAAAATCTATGGCACTTTAGGTTATTTTCGCAATTCTTATTAATAAACTTTGTAGCCCCTTTTAATTTTTATTTTATTAACTCCTCATGGCTGACCACCTAGGGAATTATTAAGTGACTTTATAAAGTCACTTTATCATCTAATTATAAAGTCACTTTATTTTATTAAGTTACTTTTATAATAAAGTAACTTTTATTTATTTAAATAAAACATTGAAGTTCACTTAATATTAACTTTAATATTTACATATTTTTTCATAATCTTTTCCTAGCCACTGAAACTGACAGCAGATGCTAAATTGTGACCCACTGATGATGTCTAAAAATAGCAGTGCCTCCTAAAAAATTGGAAGTTGGCTCTGAGCTCCTGATAAGCCACAAAAGACACCCTGCAAGGTCCACCAGTCTCTGGATGGGTTCCCTATCCACTCTATTAGCCTATGGGAACCACCGCTAATAGGCTAATCCTGGTAAAAATAGAAAGTGCCTAGGAAGGGGACATTACCCAAGACAGACGCCCCATTCAGATGAAGTGAGAACCATAACAACTAGGCTGGTTGGAAGGTGTTGCTAAGGCCCTTTACCACAATACTAAGGACATTGACCTTTACAAACAAAGGGTGCCATCAAGTTCTGCTAAGCCAATGGTGGGCCTTCGGTAGAAAAATTGCAAACAACCCTCAATCATCATTCAATCAAAGTGCAAATGAGCTTTTCTATTGCTTGTTTCAGCTCGTCTTGTACTCTACAACTCCATTGGTGTCTTTGCAAAAAAATTGCCTTTGCCCTTGAGGTATGCTATTTTGTGGCTTGCCTGCCAATACAATCAATTGTTCCACCCGTCTGGCATCCTCATGTCACTTATCTACTACTTTTTTTCTTTAATCAAGAGGGACAAAACATTAAGTGGGATATTAAGGGAGTCTGCTACTAAACTTTAAATTTGAAAATGGGTGAAATATCACAAAATCTTTAACTAAAAATTCAAGCAGTCAATGGACGGAATTTTTACAAGTAAAAAATGTTGCCCCAACTAATTTTTGCAAGGAATCAAAAATTAACACTATAGCTGAAAATGAGATATGAGAGTTTTGTGGAATAACCCTAATTTGGCTCTATCTTGGAAACCCAAAAGCTAGAGGTCCATTGTTAGAACAAGGCCATTTTCACTAGGAACAAAATTACTAGCTGAATTTGCAATAAAAAAATAGTGAATCCTCCACACACCCCTTTAAATACCCTAGATTCAAGCTTGAGCAAAAACTCAAAGTTGTACACCTTCAAACAAGAGACTACTACAATCTTCTAGACAACATTAAGCCTCCACATGCCTTACGACAGCTGGGATGAAATGATTAAGGGAAAAAACCTAGGCTTTCATTCAATGTTGACCATATTGTAGGATTAAATAAAATGAAATGAGAACTTCTCAAGCAATCAAAGAACACGATAAACATTAAGACAAGAGGGTACCACAATGTAACCAAAGCTATGTTCTATAAGATGGGAATATATTGTAAAATTACTAATTAAATACGAAATGAGATATATAACCCAACAGTACATAAATGATTTGCCATTTCTAACACTAAATGGAAAATTCAGCATGATGTCATATCCCAATGGTACCTATACATAGCCAACAACAACAACATTGAGCAAAGCCTCAAGGATTTTAGTCAGATCTGTATTTATTTCACAGTATTGAACCTGTTGGCTTCAAATGTTGCAGCTCCAAATTCCTAGAGCGTAAACCAACCCTCAAGGTCAGGGACATGTCATCAAAAGGGAAGGGCAAAGACTCGTGAATAGAAAAATGGACAACTAAAGGCCAAATCCTGAAAGTGGATGATTGCCCCTTAACTGTGGTGGGCTCGGCTAAACAAGAGGGTACTCCTAGAGATCTCTTTAACAGGACAATTAATACTAAACAATCAGTAGCTGCATCCACTGCACGCTACACCCCAAGATCTCTTCCTAAGCCAATAATACACTCGCTTCTTGCAAGACCTCTCACTAAGCTAAAAACAAAGACTAGATCAGTTTTGTATCCATAAAGTTATGTTCAATCTCAAATACACTTCCATGCATGACTGCAAGACAAAATTTTAAAATTACATCCACCTCTAGGATGGCACTTGAATGGTTCACAAACAATATATATTGCTAAAGCAATGGGATATTCACTACAGACAGGAAACCCAATGCTACACAAATAGAAAAATAAAAGATTGATCACCCAACTCTCCAAACCAATGCCTACTCCATAGGAGAAACAGAGTCAGAACTTGCAAAGAGGAAGAAAATATGCATAGAGCTGCATTAGATTCAAATTTACATATATGTGCAAACCACAAAGATTAGAGACTGGCATATCATAGCATGCTTACAATCCATTATCAGACAAAAAGAACTCACATGCAATAAGGAGAGGGTTGTTGCAAGAAACTCTTAAACTCTTTACAACTCTATCAAGCAGACCAAACCTTGTAGCTAACAAAACAACAAATGTGATCTCAGAAGCTTAATGGCATTAAACTTCCTAAGGACATCTTGCTCACAATGGAGACACAAATCAATACATCATGCATATAAGGAAACAGTCCTACAGCTTAAACTTAACATCATCTTTCATTCACAAATCTGATTTTGCATAGACTGAATCCCAGAAATGTACATTGGTTCCCTTGTGCAGGAAAATGAATCAAGAGACCAACCCTAAAAACATGCAACAAGCCTACATATATAACCATTAAGTTACATTTTGCGCTGGGGCATGGGAGAACAGTCATATCAGCACCAATACACCTTGAGAGGCCATATCAGATCAGCATTAAACCCTTTTTTCATGATCTCAGATCAACACGTTGCAAATATAAAGGAAACTCCTCAAAATGGAAGAAAAATATATTTTGCAACAGCCAACATACTTGAAGACGAGGAAAACCCAAGTGCATGCAAGTTATTTCTCTTGGTTCAAGCCAGCAAGGGTAACCAATTCAGGTTAACATTAATCCTGTTATGTCTCCAGTTCCACCAATATATGCAATCAACTTGCCCATACTCACACAGTAAATGCAACAAAAACCAGCCTTGTCAACCAAATACCAACTCAAAACCATGTTTAGCCATCCTACATTGATCTCCAAGGCATCAATAACATCATCAACGATCCCACAAATCACCAATAAATCCATTCATGGAACCAAGGACCAAACAAGATAACCAAAAGTCATCAATTTCATGTCAATGAATTATAATATGAAACCCACACAATTTATAAATTAGGGCACAAAAAATGTGTTGTAGGGCCCCAACAACCACAATAAGGATATCAATGGGCAAAAGAAGCCAAGTTGAAGATCACTGTGTCAATAATGGAGTCACCTACCTGCACAGTCTCTAGATCCATTGTGTCTATAAGAAGGCAGGAAACCATAAAAACATATGCACAATTCATGGATTATCATGGGCACAATTGACAATTAAGCAATCTGAAGTTGGTGCGGAGGCCAATAGTTGAGGACTGGAGTTATCAGATCCTACAGTGTGACACAGCACACAAAAGATGCTCGTTGTCACAGATTAATCGCTACCGGGCTTTGGTCCTTGCCAAACCATAACATGCCATGTGTTCCTCATCCATTCATCATAAAGCATTAATTGAAACGTCCTCACTAAGGACAAAACAAACAAGACATGTGTAGCCAATAACAAGTCACCACCATGGATTAAAAACCACCTCAACATAACCTTGAGCTCCCAAACACCAAAGGTGACACATGGTAGGCAACAACTCACTGAACAATCCAAGTAGGCAGCTATACAAGACAAGATGAAACTATACGACAAAAGCAGGATAAGGCCACGACCATATATGAAGCCCTAACATAGGTTGTCTTCGATCGATATTCAACAAATGTAATGTCCCTTTGCAATTACTCTAAGTTAATCTTATTTCTTATAATCAACACTGAAATAAATCGATCGTCCTAATATGGATTTGTACAATATATATATATATATATATTGATGGCCTGTAAGAGAAATCAATCAATGAGACTACCAAATATCTTTGCACTAATAACGATTGGATTTAATAAAGATTCTAAAACTCTATTTTTAAACAAGAATTATGATATATTCTTCGATATGAAAATGAAGAATTATATTGATGAACAAATCTTCTTGGATGTCGATATTATAGAGTATTTTGAAGATGTATATTGGTTTATAAATACTGATATAAACGCTATTCAAGGTTGATATCATCCTGGTCTCTGTGAGTATACAGATGTAATGACAAAGCTTTGTTCTGATACATGATAATGCCGCTATTCCTGATTGATCTTTATACTCCTGTGCTGTTTATTGGACACCTTATCTTAATTTTGGCAATATATCTATCCGTCTTTGGTCTTGTAATAGGTGGAATGAATGCCACCTTTACTTGACTGGTCGTAGGCTCTAACAGCACTGCTGATCTGAGTTAGAATATTGAATTTATACTTCTTCCCTCCCTCTTTGGTACAACCCGAACCTCCTTTACTGGCCTTTGAATAGACATGGTGTGACGAGTGGTATCTCTTCCATCGTATCTCTTAACTAATCTCATACTTAATTATGTCTTAGTCAGACCTCTTCAGCAGTTAATGGATTTAATTAATCTTGATTGACTTATTTCTCCCCTTTCGAATAACGATAATCTTAACTATTAGTGTTGATAGTATTGTCTTGCTTAAGGATCAAATGGGGTTATTCCTTGGGCAGCGATAAAGTATGAAATGTCTTTACCTTTGATCGACTTATTGGTTCTTCCTTAAGGAAGCAATATTCTTGATTTTATTATTGTATGTCCCATCCATGGAATGCCCTTGGATGAAGACATCTGCTTTGTGCGGTATATCTTAGCAATCGTATGGGGTTATTACAACAAAGATCTACAAGGGGACACAAAGGGACCTCAAATTAAGAATATTGGCAATAGTGTCACGAAACCTACTTCTCCAAATTCCTTATATGTCAAAATATCGATTGTAATGTCAATCCTAATTGTTACATCCCTTCCTTGTGACCGTTTTAGTTTAATAACTATAATAACTATTTCATGTGAAGTGTGATGATAACGGTCATGTGACTTTCAGTTGTTTTGGTTAAGCAAATTTCAAGTAAGAGTGATTTATGTATATCTTGTTCTGTTAATGGAAATGATATTAGAAGGATGATTTATATTTCATGTGGAATATTTGGAAATAAATTGAAATGGAATTCATAAGAATAATTTATGTATATATATTGATTTTATTAATGAGTGGTTGTTGCAATAATGAGGATATCTAATCCTTCCATGTTAGTGGATGCAAGAAGAGGAGCCATCCCGCGAGTGGGGGAAGAGTATCATCAATCAGAGTAGGCGTATGCGAACATACAGTGGAAGCAAGGTTACTTTGAGTTTCCAGGCAGGGGACGGCTATGTAAATATAGGAAAATTTTCAAATATATAAGGAAATTTGCAAGTATACATTACATTCATACGAAAATATGGACAATGCATGCCATTTAAACATCATATAACCTTAACATACAACATTTCAAAGCCATTTAGTAAATACTCAAAGTAAATAGTAACATTTCAATGCCATTTCAATTCATTATCGGATTG
>MU223586.1:820488-866207 GCA_018584345.1 Thuja plicata | reverse complement strand
AATTAATTTGAATTAATTGTGGTTTAGAAGAATATTAGAAATGTGGGGGAATAAATAAATTTAAAATTTATTTAAAAGGGGATTTATGGAGGGATAATGTATTAGATAAGATTTAATACATTAAAGGCATAGTATTTAAATTAGATTCAAATACTTAGGAGAATAAATCATATTTAATTAAATAAATTTAATTAAATAGATAGAAGAATATAACAAATATAATTAATTAAAATTAACTATAATGTTATGGGAATATTAATTAGATTAATACAAGGATGATTTTGGACGTCTACACAACCCATGTATTTGTTAGAGTTTATAATAATTTTATAGGGTAGATAGAAAGTCAGAACAGACAAGTCTGTACAAGTAACAAAGGATCTCTCGGCCCTAATGACCTAACATCTAACACCCCTCATAATCACCAGCACTTTGTTTATTATCTCTTGTAGCTTTCATATAAATTGCATAGAGCATATCACTTGAAGGATGTGGGACTAAAAGTCCCAACACCCTCCAAGCAGTGCTTCTCCCTCCTTCGTGACCCAAAACCACTCCGACCTCACCCTCTGCCCTTTGCATCAACACCTCTTCCACCCGACATCCCCTAAACACCTCCACCACGCGACAACCCAAGCAACCATCCACGCATTGACTTCAAGGGGGTCTACTTGCACGTATAGTCTAATTCATTGAGTCACACCAGACACATGTTAGTTATTCATCGACCCACGTCAATAGACAATCCACTACATCAGCCTAGTCACAGGTGATGCAACAACCCACTCAACAAAATGGGCCCTTTTTTGACACGCAGGGTTCCACTGGCCTAAATTTGGTGATTGTTTAGCTGTCAAACCCAAGTATTTTTATTTTGCATCAACGATTGTTTAGACATTAAATTTAATTTGACAATTTTTTTATGAATGTGATTTCAAATTCACGGCTGCATGACCATCACTTCTAGGATTTTTTGTTTTATTGCGACGGTCATTTGATTGTCAAATTTAGTTCTTTATATTGATGATGTTAGCAGGGTTTGAAAATGTTTACCCCTCACCGTTTATACTTTCACTTTTGTAGTCCAACTTTGGAGGGCCATAACTTGGTCATACAGACTCCTTTTTTAGCGCATTTTATTATTATTTTGGGTAGAATCTTTGGAATTTATCAGTGGTGGTGTTAGTTTCTAGTTTTGGTGGACATATTTTATAGAAATCTTAGTTTTTTGTGATTGTATCTATTCAATCCTTGATTTTGCAACTTTGGAGGCTTCGTATAGGCTCATATAGACACATTTTTAGGTGCCTTTTTTTTAAAGTGCATGATTTTTTGTTTACTTCCAAATTTTCTATCAGGTTGTAGCCATTGTGAGTGGGCATATCACTTTCAACATTTGGTCTATTTTAGCACTTGTAATTGATCGGATCTTTAAATGATCTTTTCCATTATTTGTTTGAGTCTTCTATAGCCTTATTTTGGTAGTTATAATCATTGAAATCAAAAATCCACTTTGCATTGTTTTCCAAGTGGCAATTGTACATGCATTATATATAAAGTGCCAAAATCATCATTTTGGTGAGGGGGTTCTTAGATTGAGTGAATCTGGGGGTGTCTTGTGTGATTGTGTCTCTTTTTCTCTTGTGCTCTTTTCATTTTTGTATCATGGGTTATCCTAAATTTCCACTTTTAACTCCACATAATTATGCATCATGGAAAATTAAAGCATGGAGTAAAATGATGGAAAAAGGTTTCAATATAGTGTTGGGACCATGGTTGCACTAGTTGATCCTAAGGTTGATCCAAATGCTTAATTAGAATAGGTTGTTAAAATGTCTATGGCTCTTGGAACTTTGAGAAAGTATGTATCAGATGACCTTATCTTCCATATTGACCAATATAAAATAGTCAAGGAAGCATGGGATATGTTTGTTAGTTTGTATGGTCAAGTTGATGAAGGGAGGGGATAGAAGATTGACAATGATCTCATGAATTTAGGTCCCAAGAATTTTGATACAATCCAGGATTATATCACTAAGGCACATAAGCTAAGAGCAATGATTAAGGGTTGTGGAATTGTCTATAATAGAAAATGGTGATCAATGCTAAGAGTAGAGATCACTCACCGAGATACTATGGTATACATTAGGAATACAAATCCAACCCTTAAGATAAAGTTTGATTATCACAACCAAATGGATGAAGGGTGCCAATGCATAGCTCAAACAAAAGGGGAATTTGGTATTCCTTTTGAAGGATGTTGATTATGAGATTGACTATGGATCTAGAAAATGATAGATCTAAAAGAAAATAAAATATTTCAGAATAATTTGTGCACCTTGAAATGAATTAGGAGGTTATATGCCTTAAAAATACAATTTCTAGTCACAAAGATGTTGCAGACTGAAACTATTCTGGATTTGGGACCTTGGTACTTGTAACTTTTGACCCTGAAAATTTGAGGCCTCTAAGAACAAGTCAAATTTTCAGGTACAAGTCAAGATTTGACTACACACCTATATTTGTGATTGTGTACTTTCTAATTTTGATCTTTGAGATAACCCAAAAAATGCCCAAATCCAATTCTGGAGATCCCAAAACTTGTTCGTGCACACAAAAAAAGGAAAATTATTTGTGGAAGGGGGGCTCTCCTTGGTCAAACCCCAATTTAGGAATTAACATTAAATTGAAATGAAGTAAGGAATTCTGGCATGTAACATGTATTAGATCTTAAATGAAGTGTATCATGTAATGTAGATAGTCTTACCTCTTTGAATGTGTTGATGCAATAGCTTTGACTCCACACAAAAACCAAAAGGAAATCATGCAAGACAAAACCTTCAAAATATGTTCTGTAAATCGCCAATGAATATAAGGAATGAAGAAATGATTCCAATTTTCTTGCAAGAAACTCCTTTTCTTGGCCTCAATGGGGAAAGAAGCTTGACCTATGGAAGACACCTTGAAGACTTGAATGTTAGGATGTCACTTGATGCTCTATACTTTGTTTGATTGCTTGCTCAATGTTTGCTTGACAATAATGGTTGCATGCTAATAATGATGATATGTCTCCTCTTAAAATGAAGGAAGAGGGAGATCCTTTTATAGTGCATCCAGAAACAAAATCACACAGGCCAACCATGGATCTGGAACCCTGATGAATGTGCTAAATAGGATCCAGGGCCCAATCTTGTATCAAAAACCTAGGAATAAAGTCAAACTTTGACTTCACCCCTGTGGGTGCAGTCGAACTTTGATTGCACCCTATATGCACCCTAAAATGGTCGCCCAGACTATGGGCCCCTATTCTTCAATTTATCAAATGACAGAATCAATTTATCAAATTCCTGAATTAATGCTTTGCAACATTTTAATTCAAATCAATTTCCTTGATCAAATCGTAATTAATTCAATTATTTCAATATTTCCTAAGGTTTGATCATTTTATCAATTATCTTATTTAATTAAAAGAAAACATCCTTTTTTATTAAATAAAATAATCTTATTTAATTAAATAATCTTATCTTATTTAATTAAAATATCTCTTAATTAAATAATATTATCTTATTTAATTAAAATCTCCATTTTAATTAAATAAAATAATCTTATTTAATTATAAGAAAATCCCTCTTTTAATTAAATAAATAAAATCTCCACCATTGCTCATTTCTTTTTACCTCTTAATCTCTACTGTCTATTGCTCTTTAAAAGGAAACCTCTCCTCATTTGGATAATCAAGATATACACTTTTATGTTATTGTTATGTTGCAGGTTTGGAGAGCGATTTTGGAGGAGAGTTTGAGCATTTGAGCTTGAACCATGCAACTTCTTCTTCTTGTCTTCTTCTCTCATGCATCCATGGCATCCTTTTAGAGTAGATTCATGTTAATTTAGATTCATATTTCCTTCATAGATTAATTTGCATATTTTCTTTCATGCATTGTTATCATATAGATTAGTTTCCTTTCATGCATTGTTATCATATAGAATAGCTTTCATTCTCATTTGCAATGCATATTTGGTGATCATGGAGACTAGCATTCTTGCTCTTCCTCTTTAAATCTCTCATTTCATGGTGTACTTGCATGGGCATAACTAGGTCTAAACTGAGGGCCTCCATTACAAACCTTTGCACTCCATGAATAGGGAGCTATGAGTCACCATTTGAGACCTCATTCTTGAGCAATCCTGAATATAATGACTCATAGAAGTGTGTCACATTTTCAGCACCAGTACCTATCAAACTTCAATCCTTGATTCATATTTATCAATTATATCAATTGCTCCACTTGGGGCAACCTTGCTTGAGATTCTTATCTTGGACATGTCAATTACCTATTTATAGGGGTGTTGACCTTGTCTTTTTCAATCAGCTTATCTTTGTTCTGATGTGTTCCCATTCGTCAATCACACGTCTGGGTTGTTTTGTGATCCCAAATTGATCTCACACTTCAACTGCATTCTTTGACTACATGTGTTCCCATAAAGATCACACATTAGTCAAAGAAGGGCAAATGTATGCACCCTAAAATGGTCGCCTAGACTATGGGCCCCCATTCTTCAATTTTTCAAATGACAGAATCAATTTATCAAATTTTTGAATCAATGCTTTGCAACATTTTTAATTCAAATCAATTTCCTTGATCAAATCATAATTAATTCAATTATTTTAATATTTCCTAAGGTTTGATCATTTCATCAATTATCTTATTTAATTAAAAGAAAACAAACCCTTTTTATTAAATAAAATAATCTTATTTAATTAAAATCCCTTTTTAATTAAATAATTTTATCTTATTTAATTAAAATCTCTCTTAATTAAATAATATTATCTTATTTAATTAAAATATCCCTTTTAATAAAATAAAATAATCTTATTTAATTAAAAGAAAATCCCTCTTTTAATTAAAGAAAATCCCCACTTAAATCCCTCTTTGTGATGAAAAAAGGAAATAAATTAAATAAAAATAAATAAAGTTCCTTTTTCTACACATCTTCCTAAGTGGTGGGCTTTTTGCCTCTTAATCATAGCCTTTGCTTTTTCCTTTTAAAGATATGAGCACATGGATCAACCAAGATTCAATCTCCACCATTGCTCATTTCTTTTTACCTCTTAATCTCTACCGTCCATTGCTCTTTAAAAGGAAACCTCTCCTTCTCATTTGGATAATCAAGATATACACTTTTATGCTATTGTTATGCTACAGGTTTGGAGAGCAATTTTAGAGGAGAGTTTGAACATTTGAGCTTGAACCATGCAATTTCATCTTCTTGTCTTCTTCTCTCATGCATCTATGGCAATCCATTTAGAGCAGATTCATGTTAATTTAGATTCATATGTCCTTCATAAATTAATTTGCATATTTCCTTTCATGCATTGTTATCATATAGAATAGCTTTCATTCTCATTTGCAATGCATATTTGATGATCATAGAGACTATCATTCTTGCTCTTTCTCTTTGAATCTCTCATTTCATGATGTACTTGCATGGGCATAACTAGGTCTAAACTGAGGGCCTTCATCATAAACCCTTGCACTCCATGAATAGGGAGCTGAGTAGCCATTTGAGACCTCATTCTTGAGCAATCTTGAATATAATGACTCATAGAAGTGTGTCAACATTTTAGCACACATTTTTGGCACCCAACATGGGGCAACCCACCTTTACATGTTGGTTTTGATTATTTTTGGAGCTAACCCCCTTGTGGAGATTTGCTTGGAGATGAAAACCCTAGATTTTCAAAGATTTGATCATATCTCCCAAACGGCTTGGAGTTTCGGTCTGAAATTTGTTTTATAGGTTTGAGACATATTAGAGAAGCTTCAATAAAAACTTTAAAATTTTCAGAGGCATTGTGAATGTTTTATAAAAAAAAATTATTTTTCATAAAACATTAATTTTTGGCACAAATCAACATATTTTTTGAAATTTTTACATTTTTCGAAAGGTCTTTAAATTCTACAGGGGTCCATTCTTTGATTTTTAAATTTGGATGCAATATCATAGCTCATTTGGTCAATTTATTAAAACTAGTCTATTTTGGGAAAACGGCTCCCTAAGGAACAAATGAAAAGATATTTTTAAAATTATGACATTTTTAGAAAGCTCTCTATTTTTTAATAGGGGTCTCTTTTCTGTATTTAGGGTTTGGGATCCGAATTCATGTCATATAGGTCCAATCTTGTTGACTAGGTCAAAAATCAAAATTAAAAAAGGGCATTTAATGATTAGCTTGTACTTATTTTTCACATGGTTCAATGCATGATATGAGTTGTCATTTAGATTATTTGCTGGTTATTATTGCTCCTAACAATTAATTTTCAGATCTAACCCTAGGGTTTGCATAAGTTGAGTATACATTGCATATCTTGTTTGTTATTTGTTGTTTACTATGTTTTTCTAATTTTTATTTCTGAAACAACTTAACATGTGGTTTGCAAGACGTTGAAAAGAAGACTCAAATAAAGACTACTAACGAATCATCTTGCAGGTTGCCTTGATCGATATCATGCTAAACTTTGTTCTTGCATTTCACTTTGTTTTATTATAATAGGAACCCACATGCAAGACTTATAAAATGAACTTCTATTTTGGTATTTTAGGAATGACAATGATGTTAGGAAATTATGCTCTCGCCCTTTTGGGATGATAAAAAATTCAGAAGCATTGTTGTAATTTTCTTATGTATTTGAAGTGTCTTTTAGATTGTAATCCTAAGGATTATATGAATGTATCCTCTCCCCTTGCCTTTGCGGATCTTGGGTGTAAGAGAAACTCATATATTTCTTCTAGTGTGGCAACCTCCCAAGTGCTTTAATAGAGCTAGTGAGAGTGGATTGCCCAATCGGTAATAGGCTAAAGCCAAGCCCTTCCAATATGGTATATAAAAAATGCCATTGTGATTAGTCTCACAATGGATAGGTATGAATTTGTTGTGGCAACCAAAATCTCCTCTAGTACCCTAGTGGTGCGTTAAAGTCCCTACATTGTTAAGGTGAAAGCCTTGCTTTGAAAGGATTGGGAGAGCCCCCTTAATTGGGAAAATGACTTGATCACAACCACCTAAATGGATTCCTTGACTACAAACTTTGTTTTAGTGACCAAAAACTCTTTATTTGTTGGTGTGGAAGGTTAGAGACCGACTAAGATGTCCCACATTTTCATGGATCTTAGTAGAGATGACGGTCCTTTGGGAAGTGATTCCCTTGGGATTTGAAGCTTGGTGTGCCTGAGAAGTGAGTGCACTGTAAGGAGGAGCCCGTTCCTCCAAGCTTCTAAGTTGTCCGCTATGAGTAGATGTGGTTAAACTTCTGTTCAAGTGGGAATTCAACAGATATTGCCCTGGCTTACCTAGGTTGTGGAGTGACTATTTTATTTATAATAAACAATCTACTTGATGTGTCTTGCGTGAGTGAAACACCAAAATATACACCAAACATCAAGACAAACATCAAAACAATCAACAAATCTACATTCTTAAGCGTCAAACTGTCAACTTGCCCAAATTTTTATCCTATCATTTTTAGTCTTCCTTGGTTGATCCAGATCAGATTAGATCACTTACCCTACTGTTAGAAGCTTGTTTACACTTTGGATTCTTTCATTTTGACCTCTTGAACTAGTAATATTTGATTTCAAAAGTGACCTTGTTTGGAGTTGGTGAGCTAGAAACCATCCTTGTTTAGAAGATAAACCTTTAGATTCTTTTATAATACACTTGGAGAGTTTTGGTAATCTTTTGTCCAATCACTTTCATACAAATTTAATTTCAATCAATATAACTTGGGTAAATCATCCTCCTGATCCATACGTGTTAGGTTATTCACCCATTTAGTGGGCACCTCTATGGCAGTGTTGGTTTACACCCCTTGCAAAATTATATCTTATCACCTCTCTTTTGGACAAGTGAATGCCTTTACTATCCTAGTTTGGTACCAACATTTCTTAGGGTCATCCTATCACCTAGTACCTTTTATTTCATGCCAGTTACAATAAGATATCAAGTAGATCAAGGAAAATGACCTCAAGTAGTCTTTAACCAACTACCCTTAGTTCAAACTTGCCAAAAATGTAAGGGAAAAGAACCCATATTTGATCAATCACCTAAGAACAACTCAGAAGTTTGGTTTGATTCCAAGAGTCACCTTAGTGAGTTGGGTACACCCTTAGCATCTTCTCACTTGGATATGGATATGATTTACACAATGACTCGATGAGAGAGGGAAGACATGGATAAATGCCTTGATGACATATTTGCAAAACATAGAGACACTATTTCATTTGGTGGTTCCTCTTGTGACAGTCAACCAACTTCACCCCTTATATCAACTAGATATATAGATGCACACCAAAGGGCTGAGAGAGGTAAGAGGCAAGCTTATCAAGATGAACAATCACAACATGAAAACCAAGATGAGGAACTTTATGACACTCACATAAATGCAACATATACCAATAATTTGTTTCGACATTCAAGACCAAGTTCACCGCTCAAAACATCTCCAAGATACATAAGTGAAAGACTTAAGAGAATTGAGCATGAAAAGAAAGCCTTCCTAGATGAACAAGCTGAAAAGGAAGAGAAATTTAGACTCCTAGAGTTGGAGAGACAAACCTTGTTGGAAATAGAAAAGAAATCCCTCTAGGAGGAGCAAGATAGACTCTTGGTTCAGCGACTTAATGACCAATTTAATAACATGCGGGTTAGTGGTGGAAATAACTCTCCTCCATCCACTCCTCCTGAGACTCCATGAAGTGGAAGACATTCAAGGATGCCATCATGATCTCCTATCCCTAGTGGAAGAAGGGCTTCAAGACATGATCATTATAGGAGACAAACACCTCCTAGGAACTCAAAACAACCTTCACAACGTGCTCATCATGGTTCACAATATGAGGGTAGTAGCTTGAGTTTTGACCCCAGCTCCCAAGACTTCATGAAAATGTAACAAGAACCACTCTTCTAGCAGTATGTGGAGAAATATTTAGAGAAAAACAAAGACAAGTTCCTAGAGAGTTTAATCAACAAGGGTGATAGAGTCCCCTACAAATTTGATGTGGACAAGAAGATTAAGATGCAAGGCCCATCTCAAGAAGAGGAGATCAAACAACTTAAGAGCATGATGAAAAATATGTTAGCACCCAAGAATTCATTCTCACTCCATTCAATTTGTCCTAATCCTTTTGAAAGAAGTGTTAACATGAAAGACTTCCCTAGAAAGGTTGAGATCCCTCAATATGACAAGTATGATGGTAATGGAGATCCACATGATCACGTGCACTAATTTTATACCCCAAGTTTTGAGCTCCATCAAGATGACTCATACCTTATGAGGTTGTTACTAGGAGTCTTAAAGGTCAAGCAATGGAATGGTTCACCAACATAACTCCTCCTGTCAAGACTTTCAAAGAGCTTATCCACAGATTTGTTCAACACTTTGCCTACAACCTGTCAAGATCTATCACCATGTTGGCCTTATGCAATTTAAAGAAAAATCAAGGGGAATCCTTTGTCACTTTCTTGCAAAGGTGGAGACAACAATGCTCTCGCTAATCTAGAACCATTCCTGAAAATGAAAAGATTGACATCCTTGTTAGCAACTTGATTTCCAAAATGCGGTATGAAGTTAGGAATATGGTTTTTGATTCCTTTGACACCATGGTTGAAACCACATGTAAGATTGAGGATGTTTTGAAATAACAACAATGGTCAAAATAACAACTCTAACAAGGATAAAGGGAAGAACTCACACTATAATAGGAACAAATAAGTGGTCAATGATGGAGTTTTGGAATCCTCTCAACCCAAAGATCAAATTGTGCTTCACTTATCTAGTGTTGTTCAAGCCATGAAGCTCAACACATATAATCAACAAGAGAGCAAGCCAATATACCAAGACAGGCCTAAGAAAGAAAGACATCAATTTTCAAAACTTAGTGACTCATATGAGGATATCTTGAAAACACTCATTGCCAACAACCTTGCACATCCTCAAGATCCTGCAAAACATTATATACCTGATGTTAAGCTACATTGGTGGGATGAGAAGGCCTTTTGCAAGTTTCACAACGGTATTGGACATGACATTGAAAACTGCTAGAAACTCAAGCATATTATTCAAGATCTCATTGAGAGTGGAAAACTTAAGATAGATGGATTGAACACCAATGTCGATCATAAGGCATTCAAAGAACCTTTTCCCAAATATGAGAAGGGGGAAACCTCTAAAGCTAAGAATGGCAAAGCGAAGATCAATTACACTTACACAGATGCGGAGAATACTATCAACATGCTTGAATTTGTAGAAGAGAATGTCAACATGATGAGGGGTAAGGTTCCCTATGGTTATGATCTAGATGTGGACTCTCCTCCTATCTCTGATGAAGAACCCGTCGTGGTTCTAAGGGGTCCTAACTCTAGAGTGTCATCGTAAGCTCTTAATGCTGTCACACAAAGTCAAGGTCTCATTGTCATCAGAGGACCCAATTTGAGTCAACCGAGTAAACCTAAGCAAGTGGCATCCAAGAATGTCACCTCAAAACCAATAGTTAATCCTAAGTCAAGCTATAGTCTTGTTGATCAGTTGCAAACAACCCCAACTCAAATTTTGATCTTTGAGCACTTAGAGTTGTCTCTGAGACACAAGCAAGTCCTTGAGGATTCTTTGTGCATGGCAAATATCCCCAACAACTTAGATGTTGATCAATTTTAGAACATGGTTAACCACATTTATAGCCCTCATTACCTTACCTTTTTAGAGGATGATGATAAAGCTTTGAGGCACCCACACAATCTTTCTCTTCATATCAAGGTCATGATCCATAGAACCTGTGTTAGGCGCGTGTTGATAGATGGGGGTGTTGGGCTTAATATTTGTTTCTTTAATCTTTTGAAAGAGTTGGGTTATTCTGAAAAAGTCATAGATACCAAGAAAAGGATCACCATAAAAGCCTATGATGAGGCAGGAAGAAGTTCCAAGGGGTTGGTCGTCCTTCCTGTTAGGATTGGCCTTGTTGAAAAAGACATTTTATTTCAAATAGTTGATGCTGGCCCCCTTGCGTATAATATCTTACTCAGTAGACCATGGATTCATGATATGTAAGTGGTGTCATCTACCTATCATTGGTGTGTTAAGTTCCCCTACCATGGAATAGAGATTTGTATACCTGGGGATAACGCTTTATCTATTAACTCAATTTTAGCAGGAACTCATGTTCCCCTCAATAGAGAAGTAGAAGACTTCAATGCAACCTTAGCTGAATGTAAAGACAAGCTGAAGTTAGTAGACTTTGGCATGGGGGGTATCAACTCAACTCCCTCACAACATTACTAGTTTCACCTCGGTCTTATGGAAAATCTTCACAAGAAAAGAGACCCTCCTCTTTAGCTATGACTTTATTTGGCACGTTTGTAGAACCCTCACTGCCTATTCAAGATGAGAAAGAAGAGACATTTATTAAAGACTGGATCTATAGAGAAGAGGAATATATGCACAATGAGAACTTCTCTCCCTCTCCTAAGGCTTGCAGACGAGGGTATACTTTTGTTAGACATATGGGCTATCTCGGACATGGCACTCTTAATCATAGATTGGATGCTAGAGCTGAACCTCTTGATCATGCTCTTTTTGGATGCAAGTCTAAGAAGTTGGTTAGCCTAGGCTTTGCAAATCACAACAAGCACACTACTCCTATCCTTGATAAGTCAGATAGTGAAGATGAACCAGAATACGCACCTAGTTTGAAAAATCAGTAAGACATGTGTGAAGATTGGGTTCCTTCCACTAATCTCCTCTGGGGAGATTCAGATATTCCGGTCACTCATGTGTCGATTGCAACTTTAGAACAAGAATTAGATGTAGAAGATCCTTTCAGAGAATGTCAATGAAAGAATCTTGTTTTTTTAATGGAAAGAGAAGGTGCCACTCTTGATGACACTAGACCTTCCACATCACGATGTCCCAAACCTTCATGGTGTAAGCATCCTAGTCACAATTCAGACATAAGTTCATATGAGTATGAATGGGACTCCTTCTCAGATCCTTCCACAGTTGACATGGTTGTTGATGTCATCCATACTTATAGTTCTCAACCTCAGGTAGCTGACGAGTCACGTGTAAGGTTAGAGGATTTGAACTCATGTGTTGCCTCTGTAGATGATTCTTCACTTGTTAGGACAAATCCTGATTTGGGTAGCTTAGAAGGATACTTGACAGAATCTGACTCTTCAGTCACCAATGATAATATCATTCACATTTATAACCTTGAACCGGTCATTGACCTGCCTCTTGTTCATCTTGATCTCATTGATTGGTCCCAATGCTATCAAGAACCTGAGATCTTAACATTTCAAAATGATTATGAGATAGTCTGTTACCTAAATGCCCTTGAACCCATATTCTCTTCCACCAGTGAACCGACTATGATCATGACAGAACCAGACATCAAGTACCTTAGTCACAAAATAAAAAGAAAATAAACTCAAAAGAATAGGAGTTCTAATGGCAAAAATTACTATGTGGCGGTGTCAGAACCAAAAAAAGTAAAAAGAAATGACATATCCAAGGGTGAAAGCCTCTCTAAGGCACCTAAGGATGAGGTACTTGATCATCTCCCTAGCTACTTTCAAGATAGATCTTTAGTGAAAATATTGAAAATGTTGTTTGTTTCTCCTCGTGGGTACACGATTCCTAAGTCTTACAAGTTATTGTTCCCATGTACAAACAACATTGCTGAATATGAAGCTTTAACAAATGGACTTAAGATGGCCATAGAATGGAGAATCACAATCTTACACATCTATGAGGATTCACAACTGATAATCAACCAAGTTAATGATGAATATCAAACAAAAAATGAGAAACTGGTACCTTACAAGCAAATGGTTGATTCCTTGAAATGATACTTTACATTCGTCACATTTAAGCAAATCCCTAGAGTAGAGGACAAAGTAGCTGACACTATGGATACACTTGTTTCACTCCTTCAGTTAGAGCAACACGAATCTAGATTTGAATTCCTAGTTGAAGAGCTACATCACCCAATCTATGACTCCCAAGAAAGCCATGTCATTTGCACCCTCGTTGGTCGTGAGTCATCCCGTTATGGTGCCATTTACTCATACCTTTGTGATGGCATTATAACTAAAACCTTTAACCAATCTAAACACAAAAAACTTACCCAAAATGCCTCTCACCATTCCGTTATCTCTGGTGATTTGTATAGGAGGGGTCTAGATGGAATACTTCTTAGATGCTTAGAAAAGGAAGAATCTGACCAAGTGTTAGTTAACATCCATGAGGGCATCTGTGGGGGACATTCCAATGGTCTTTCCATGGCCCAAAGGTTGCTTAGAGTGGGGTACTATTGGCCTACGATGCAGATTGACGCAGTAGCTTTTGCAAATTCATGTAAAAAGTGTCAAAAACATGGTAACCTGATACATGCTCCAGGAAGGGAGCTCATTCCTTCTATATCTCATTGGCCATTTTAGCACTGGGCCTTTGATCTTGTTGGGCAGACTCATCCCAACTCATTAGGTGGACACAAGTTTATTATCACTTCTATTGATTACTTCACTAAATGGGTAGAAGTTCTCCCACTTTCTATTGCCTTGGGCAAGACAATCTCTCTATTCATTCTGAACCATATCATCTATCGATATGGAGTGCCTTCCGAGATTATCACTGACAACGAAGGCTAGTTTAAAAATAAGGACCTTAAACAACTTTGCAAGAAATTCAAGATTAAACAACATTGGTCCTGCATTTACTTCCCGTAAGGAAATGGTCAAGCAGAGGCATCAAACAAAACCATTCTTAAAATCCTACATAGAACAGTCTGTAAGAATGGTAGAGATTGGAACTTATAGATAAATTCAGCTTTGTGGGCCTATAGAACGAGTATTTGTACTTCTACCGGGGCTACTCCTTTTGCCCATGCATATGGCATTGAAGCAGTGTTACCTTTGGAGGTTGAGATTCCTTCACTTGGAGTTTCTCTCAAAGGTCTAGTTACAGATGAAGACTACCACACCATGAGACTTCAAGAGTTAGAAATTCTAGATGAAAAACATCAAGCATCATTTAACCATATGAGGGTTTATCAAAAGTGCATGTCCAAAGCCTTCAAAAAAAAGGTTCGCCGTAGAGAATTCCAAGTGGGAGATCTTGTTCTACGTGAAAATCCTAAGAATCAACAACATAGAGATCAAAAGGGCAAATTTGAACCTAATTGGCTTGGACCTTACATCATTACATCAGATTTTGGGTTAGGTGCTTATTTACTGTCTACAACAGAGGGAGAGAAACTCCCCGATCCTATCAATGTTTTTCACCTGAAGAAGTTCTATCCATGATGCCCATTCTATCTGGGGACATCCTTTGTACATAATTATTGATCCTGAAAAAATCCAAAAAAATGATATATTGTCAAAAATTTTAAAAATAAAAAAATGTCCTCAAGAAATGATCATCTTAGTGAAAACCTAGCAATAGGTGCTTTGATGTATCTCCAAAAAAATTATATATTCCAAAAATATAAAAAAAAAATAAAAAATTCAAAAATTCAAAAAAATAGAAAAAGTGCCTTGGTGAAAACCTGGAAACAGGCGCCTTGGTAGAAAAAAATTGTAATAAAATCCAAGTGGTGAAAACCTGGAAACGAGTGCTACTTGAGGTCTTTTTACCCCTATTTCTTAGCGCATGTCCTTGACACTTATCCTTTCTCCATCATGCCTTGTCCTTGTTGTCTTGGTTTGAAATTGGTCTTTGTCTTTGTCTAGGGGGCATAACTGTGTTAGCTTTGGTCTCTTAGATGCATTAGTCTTTAGGAAATCTCACAAACGGTATTTTTCAACACCACCCCCACTGTATTTTTCAATACAACCCCTGACATCAAGTGTTTTTCAACACTTATTAGTTTGGTCTTACCCAATTTTGTCATGTGATCTTACCTGCTTGCAAGCATTCAATCCTTATCCTCAGAAATCAGTATTAACACACTTAATGCTTGATCTATGTCATGATCTTTTCTTTGTGTGATGACTGTTATTAATTTTCGTTGAGTGTCCTCAATTCTTATAAGTCTCTCTGGGATGCATAGATAGAGGACTTGGGGCATGTTTTTACTTGCTTTCTGCTTCTGAGTGTGGTATTGAAACTCTTGAGTGTCTTGTGTTGTTTTCTTGACACACTTAGGAGATTTGAGGCTTCATCCTTGACTATTTTTGCACAACCGTTCTTATGGTCAGCCTGGCATCTATGCCTTGATGCGAGCATGGTTTTGCTACATTAAATTGGGTAAGCTACCAACGAAGTCATCTTGACCTTTATGTCTTTGATGCTTATGTTAGAATATTTCCACATTCCAATCCAATATAAATCACATTCATATATTCATAGTTGCGCTTGTGACTGGTGATGATTGTGTGATTTTCTTATGTTCGTTAATAATGGCCCAATGATGAGAATAAGTTTCTTTACATTCTCTAGTGAATGATGAACACAAAGTCCTATGTTACAATTGCTCTATTGCAAGTACACCTTTGCATTTTCATATAGCTTGCATTGTTAGACTTCATGTTAATTTGCATTTTTTAGGTTGCATTATGAGTTTGAGAGGGTTTTCTTCCTCTTTCTTGTGGACTTTTAATCAACCATGGTCATGTTTGATCTTTATTTCCTTATCTTCTTTTGTGATCTCAATCAAAATTTTCTATCTTAAGCAGCTGATTACTTTTGGGTCATTCTCTTTCTTAAGGCAAATTCTCTTTCTTCTCTCCATTTCTTTCTACCTCTTCCAAACTTCTATCTTCCATTCACTTTCACCCCATTTCTTTTCTACTAATTCAACCTTGGGGCATAATCTTTCATGCTTGATGATCTACCTTGGTTCTGTGACCCTTATATCTTTCATCTTACATCAAGAACCTTATCTTTAGTTCGATTTGATCAAATTTATCAATTTGTTGTTTCTCCTCTATCTCATTTCGATTTCGATCACGAGGGGGCAATAACTATCAAACTTCAATCCTTGATTCAGCTTTATCAATCCTATCAATTGCTTCGCTTGGGGCAACCTTGCTTGAGATTCTTATCTTGGACATGTCAATTAGCTATTTACAGGGGTGTTGACCTTATCTTTTTCAATCAACTTATCTTTGTCCTAATGTGTTCTCGTCCGTCAATCACACGTCTGGGTTGTTTTGTGATCCCAAATCAATCTCACACTTCAACTTCATTCTTTGACTACATGTGTTCCCATAAAGATCACACATTAGTCAAAGAGGGGCAAATGTATGCACCCTAAAATGGTCGCCTAGACTATGGACCCCCATTCTTCAATTTATTAAATGACATAATCAATTTATCAAATTTCTGAATCAATGCTTTGCAACATTTTAATTCAAATCAATTTCCTTGATCAAATCGTAATTAATTCAATTATTTCAATATTTCCTAAGGTTTGATCATTTTATCAATTATCTTATTTAATTAAAATAAAATATCCCTTTTTTAAAAATAAAATAATCTTATTTAATTAAAATCTCTCTTAATTAAATAATATTATCTTATTTAATTAAAATCTCTCTTAATTAAATAATATTATCTTATTTAATTAAAATCTCCCTTTTAATTAAATAAAATAATCTTATTTAATTAAAAGAAAATCCCTCTTTTAATTAAATAAATAAAATCCCCACTTAAATCCCACTTTGTGTTGAAAAAGGAAATAAATTAAATAAAAATAAATAAAAGTCCTTTTTCTTCACACATATTTCTAAGTGGTGGGCTTTTTGCCTCTTAATCATAGCCTTTGATTTTGCCTTTTGAAGATATGAGCACATGGATCAACCAAGATTCAATCTCCACCATTGCTCATTTCTTTTTACCTCTTCATCTCTACCGTCCATTGCTCTTTAAAAGGAAACCTCTCCTTCTCATTTAGATAATCAAGATATACACTTTTATGCTATTGTTATGCTGTAGGTTTGGAGAGCGATTTTGGAGGAGAGTTTGAGCATTTGAGCTTGAACCATGCAACTTCTTCTTCTTGTCTTCTTCTCTCATGCATCCATGGCAATCCATTTAGAGTAGATTCATGTTAATTTAGATTCATATTTCCTTCATAGATTAATTTGCATATTTCCTTTCATGCATTGTTATCATATAGATTAGTTTCCCTCCATGCAGTGTTATCATATAGAATATCTTTCATTCTCATTTGCAATGCATATTTGATGATCATGGAGACTAGCATTCTTGCTCTTTCTCTTTGAATCTCTCATTTTATGGTGTACTTGCATGGGCATAACTAGCTCTAAACTGAGGGTCTTTGTCATAAACCCATGCACTCCATGAATAGGGAGCTATGAGTCACCATTTGAGACCTCATTCTTGAGCAATCTTGAATATAATGACTCATAGAAGTGTGTCGACATTTTAGCATACACACCCCTCTATAAAGTTGCTTGCTTATGTTAGGAGGGCATGACCTACAATGTTTGTGGGATCTAGAAGGTCAGTTGATTTTGATATCGGGAGCAAATTCCAAGATTATAAAAGGAAGGGGGAAATTTGCAATTGGATGAAAATAGGCGAGGATGCTTAGAAATAAGATCCTACCTCAATTTTGCACAAATTAGGGAGGATTAGGGAAGAAACAAGGACCCATAGGTTAATAAAGTGTACATTTAAGTTCAATATGAAGCCCAATCAAAGGAACCACACTAAAGCAGACCCAAAATGATCCTAGATTGAGCACAAATCAAGTGCTTACTTCTTAGGATGATACATTTAGCCCCCACTTTAGCGGTAGTACGAGGCAAGCTCATACATGTAGACACCTGATTTTGGTCAAGAAAAATCAAGCAAAGAGCAAAGTGAGCAATCAAGTGAAAATCAGGAATTAATTGAATAATCGAAGCCTTTGGATTAATTAAATAAAAAAGATCAATTAATCATAGAATTAATTTTAATCAGTTAATTGTATAGTTAAATAAAATAAAATTCAACCCCTTTCAAGGGTACACATGGATAAAACAAATCAATTAAATAAATAAATTAATTCTCATTTACTCTCACACATCACATGGAACAAATCCAAATCAACCAATGAGAATGAGGAATTGAGCTCACATGGATCACTCAAGAGGCTTTGCTATCTCAACCATCCAATTTGCTTTTGCTATCTTGACCATCCATTTTGTCCCAATATTTGAAACCATTAACCTAACTCATCTCTAATCGTTATCAATCTAACTCTACCCCCTACCCTTGGGAAATCCTTTAAATAATATGCATTTCAAGAGAAAATTACCAATTTACACGCACAATCTAAAGCATCCTTACTATAGGCATTTGCATTCATGATCATAGATTTTCATTGTTGAATTGGCATAATAGGGATTTAAATTAAGCATTTTAGTGAAATTGAGCTAAATAGGGCATAATTGCATCATTTACATCATCATTTCTCAACCTAGGACCGTCATTAATGGATGTTTAAGCTGAGAGCATACAATATAATGTCCTAGATAGAGAGTCAAGAGATGCTCATTGTTCATGTTTTCAATTCAATTAGCTTAAATTGTTAGATTTCAAAGTTGAATTGATGATGTTGCAAACTGATCTCATGAAGATATATTTCTTATATATACAAATGATTCCCACCGTGGGGCTGAATGCCTCATTCTAACATTTTTTTTTAATGAATTTTTTGTGTCTTTGAGTGGTTTTTCTTTGTAAATTTTCAAAGTTTACAGGTGAAGAGACACATTTACAAAGTTAAATAGTGTGCAATGTAAAGTCTGACACTGCAAAGATCTTCAAATGCCTTTACACAATGAAACAATGTGTGCAAGTTAAAGTTTTACACCTTTGCCAAAGAAGTGATGCATGATAGGATCCTTCTGACTTCTGTCTAATTTTTTTTTAGCGCCTTTAAATAATTGAATTAATGCTCTATTTCATTTATATAGTGCTTTGTCTAAATAAATAACGCATTCAAGACTTTTCTGTAGTGCACAGCAGGTTTTTGATAATGCGTAGTCACTATTAAAGCAATGTGTAGTCACTGTTAAAATAACGCATACTACTGGCTTTAAATTTAATTTTAAATTTAAAAATTTGTAGATTAAATGATCATTTTCTATGGTTTTGCAGATGTCCATCCATAGGAAAGTGTGGAAACCATGATTCTACAAGAAGTTGGAGGAGAAAAGGGCTAACAAAAGGTGGAGTGCATTGAAGGAGGCTATAAACTATGATAAAGACTTTCAAAGGAAGGTAAGCATGCATAGATATTGGTGTATAGCTGAGCTTTATCAAGCTTCTTACGATATGTCATATTTTTTTGGATCATACTCCTTATGATGTTCTTATTTGAGCCTAATTCTCTTATTTTCCATAAATTGAGCAATTTGTCCTTCAATTGAGATTTTCTCACTTTGCTTTGAGTGTGTTGAACTAACATTTATAAAAGGGGATGCAAAGGAGCAGGAACGATCACCACTAGGTGAGTATCAAAATGAAAATAAACAAAATTAAAAAATGTGCCTAGCTTTGCTAGCTTCGAACAAAGGTAAGATCTAAAATCTTTTTGTATTTCTTAAATTGTGGCAAGTCAAAGTTGGAATCTAGCCTAATTAAAAGAGTGAACTCATGTCATAACTTATAGCATTAGGCCTATGCTCTTTACTTTCTTAAGTGAATCAGAATGCCAAACATGCCAAATTTGAGATGAGAATGAGCTAAGTAATTGAACCAAATACAAAATAAGTCTCCTTGATTGTGGAAGAGAAGTGTTGGGTATATACTCTTCACCCTTTGGGTGAATCAAAAAGCTAAACACACTTTAAATCCCCTTAGAATAAGAGCCTTGGAATGAACCTTTGCTAATTGTATTTTGGAATCGAAGAAGTAGTAGGGATACACTCTTCACCTTTTAGGTGAATTAAACTCCCCGACCTACTTATTATTTTCATTTATTGCTTTATATGAACATGCTAGAACCATAATGGGTATGCCTCCTGAGATTTGCCTTTCTGAGGACCGTGAGAGGGAACAATCCAAAGTGGGAAATAAGATTAAGCCAATCTATTCTACCCACTTCAAAAGAAAACCTCATTAAGTTGAAAAAATTAGAGGGCAAAAATATCACATGCTTGGACTCGTAGGGTTAATAGCCTAAATCGCGCATTGCGACTACGTAGCCCTTGTATGATTCATTTGATCTTTTTGTGTAGAATTTTAATTAAATCCTGATTAAGTTAGCAATACCTACCCTTCTAGAGCCAATTTAAAAAGACAAATTTGTCTATAGGTAGATTCCTTGGAAGATTTTATTGTGCAAACCCCTGGAAACATTTGATAATATACACTTTGTGTTTAGGGTTTGAGGGTTAAGCCAATTGTTTTTATGGTTGTTGCAGTTGATAATTTATGTTTACAAATAGAAATTATCCATCCAAATCTGATGAACATTTTAATTTTTAAAAAAATCAATCAACTAGTGATCAAAACAGTAAAGCAGCAGTTTCCCATAAATCTTTTGCTGCGTGTGAGAAATCTTTTAATGCTTTTGAATAGAGGAATAGCACGTACAAAAGTGTTTTGATGCTTATAAACTGTCAATTAGCGTGCTTGAATAGTCAACCAACACATAACAATTTTCCAGTAAGCGCATACCAGCATTTATGTAGTGCGTACAAATTGAGACATCAAAATAATGAGTATCTCCTGGCTCTATTAGAGAATTTTAAGATCATTTTTGGACCCTTTTTGAAGTACTACCTGTTTGGTGTAAAAGACAAATCAAATCATCGCAAATTCAAGGTGTCAAGAAAAAATTAAAAGAATTATTGATCAAGAGGGTGCTATTTTAAAATTTTGAATCCTTGTTAATGTTGGTCTTCACAAAGTCCCACCATATCAAGATATCCTTACAGGAAGACAAAAGTCACGATAGACAAGAAGTACCCTATTTGGATGAGCACCCTACAACTTATTTCCAGAAGAGTTAGAACCCAAAATGATGACATTCCCCTATGGGTATGTTAACCCTAACCTCATCAATAATGTCAATGAAGCCAACAATTCTCATAACAACAATCGCGATGACAGAAACAATAATGAGAATAATAATCAAGGAAGTAATGACGCAAATAATGGAGGCAATAATGGGAATGATGGAAGAAATAGGGACCATCAAGATGAAGAGACCTTCAAAGAGAGAGTAAATGAGGTGACACAAAACCCTTTATTCCTAAAGGTCATGGAAAAATTGTTAGAAAGAGATGGGGAGTATTTATTTGACCTAGCCCAAGCGGGAGTAAAGCTTCCCCATGACTATGACATGTCCACTTTGAATAAAGATGAAGAGGAAGAAAATCCATTGATGATAATGAATAAACAATTCAAGATTGTCCAAGCGTAGTTGGATAATATGAAGAAAATGGGGACACTAAAGGAATTTTTGATTGAATTTATATGCTCATTTCCATTTGATAGAACTTTAATTATGGTATCATTTCTTCCAAATGTGGTCTTACCTAAATATGATAAGTACATGGGGGTATCTTACCCACAAGACCACTTGAGATAATTGTGTGCATTAAGCTTGGTGTTTATGCATGATACCACTTATTTAATGCAATTATTTCCAAGAAGTCTTGGAGGACCAGCAATGGAATGGTTCTCAAAATTACCCTCAAACATTCGAACATTTGAGGAGCTGGCATTTAAGTTTGTGACTCATTACTCATATAAGACCAAATATGAGGTCACAATGATAAATTTTTGTAACAATAAATAGAGAGAAGGAGAAGCATTCCTAATCTTCTTACAAAGGTAGAGAATGACATTTAATCAATATCCTAGAAGTATGTCGAGAAAGGAGAAAATGGATATCTTTCTAAATAGTTTGAACACGGTGATGAACTATCGACTAGAAATCCAATGCACACTCACTTTCGAAAAGATCATTGAAAATGGAGTTACCATAGAGAAATTTTTTATTAAAAGTGGAGAGATCAAGTTTTTAAGGAAATTAAGAGTTTTCCTACTAATAATCACAATAATTCCAACAACAACAATCGGGCTCCTGCTAATAATAATTGATTTTGATTCAAGAACACCAACAAGGGCCTTGTGAATGATGGATTTTTTGAAGCAAATAAATTAAAATTTTCTCCATTCAACCTCACAAGAGGACCTAACCAAGCGAATAATATAAATCAATCATCAAAGATCCCGTTCAACACAACAAATTTTCTAACAAGCCAAAACCTTTCTTTAATCCAATAGAAAGAAGGAAGTTCACACCCTTGGGAGAGCTAATTGAGAATTATTTAAGAACTCTTGTTGCTAATAAGATTATTTCCCTACCAGAATCAAGGCCCTATGAACCACCTTGGTCAAACCTTCATGGTGGAACGACGCTCATCATTGTGAGTACCATCGAAATAAAGGGCACAAGACAAATGAATGCATGAGATAAAAGCATGAGGTGCAAGAATTAATATATAATGGTGTGATCAAGGTAGAGGGGCTCAAAACAGTGAAGATCATGTGGCCTTTAAAAATCCTTTCTTTAATCATGAGAAAGGGGAATCTTCAAATAATAATTAAACTAACAAAAGAGGAAATGACAAAGTCCATTTTGCACATAGCTTTGATAATGTAATCAATTCCTTATTGGGTCATGAGAACACTATCAATGTTATTGTCGTAAAAGATCAACCATAAAAGGAAACCTCTAATGTTGTTACTAGGGGAAATCATCAAAGATAACCTTGCAAGGAACTACCCCTAAGAATACTTTCCCTAATCAACCATCTTCTTCTCAGAGGCAATACAATATTGTGGATCAATTGCAAAAGATGCCAGCTTAAATCTCAATCCTTGAATTGTTAAAACTCTCACCAAACCATAGGGAGATTTTGGGAAAGGCTCTTGTCGAAACCACTATTCCTGACAACTTAGAAGTGGATATATTTCAAAATACGGTGGGTCATCTCATTGCACCTCATTGTTTATCCTTTTACGAACAAGATGATATGTTCATTAACCATCCCCAAAATATCCCATTGCATATAGATTTTAATGCATAAACATCATGTCAAAAGAGTCCTTATTGATGGGAGAGTTGTTCTAAACATCTACACATTGAGTCTAGTAAAAGCCAAAGGGTTCTCTGAAGGGTTCATTGATCCAAAGAAGAAGATTACCATTAAGGCCTATGACGACAAAGAAAGATATTCTAAAGGAATGGTGGTTTCACTCATCTAAGTGGGGATATTCAAAAGGATACCATTTTTAAAGTTCTTTAAATGAAATTAACTTACAACATCTTGCTAGGTCTCGAGACCATGGATCCATGAAATAAAAGTGGTACCTTCAACATACCACCAATGTATCAAGTTTCCATACATGGGAGAGTGGAGATGTGAATCCATTCCAATCTTGTAATATTTTTAAACCCATGATTGAGGAATTCATTCCACACAATAGTGAAGGGGCTAAATCAAGTGCTCCTAAAGAAGAAAATCAAGAAGATGGTCCTACTTCAACTTTGATCACCAGCTCAAATCAGGACAAAACTAACTCATCTGCATCAACTAAGGGTAAATAGAAAGTTAGTTTTGTAGATGAAAGTAGTAAGAATACTAAATTAAGTGTTTTATATAAAAAAGAGGAAGATTCAAACTCCTCTATAGTTGAAAATAAAAGAATCCAAGGAACACATTATCAGAAAATGGATAAGTTAATGAAGAACTTTGAAAAATAATGTAAAATAAAGAAAAAAAAAGTAGGGGAATACTTTGTCATTGTTTGATTTACCTACTTCCTCTAAGTCACATGGTAGGCTAGCTATTTCTCATTCAAATGAAAATTATAATGCCGATTTTGTGAGAGAAAGTGACTATTCACCAAGGGAAGAAGGGGATAATGAGGTTTTAAAGTGGTTGTACAAGGATGATGAGGCTTCAATTTCTCATGTAGAAAGGATCCAAAATACGAGTATCCAAGCACATCAATATGGAAATGGTTACCAAATCATACAAAAAATGGGATACAAAGGAAGAGGACCTTTGGACATAAGGAATAAAGGTTTGTTAGAACTCAGCCAACCACCATGGAGATCTAGTGAGGATAAATCAAGGATAGGGTACCATGAACAAGGAAATGGCCAAAAGAACTCTTATGAACACATCCATATGATTGATTTCAAAAGTGAAGATGATTCTACCAAATATGAGTGAGATTCATTGTCTGAAACCTCTTGTCAAGACAAGGAGATAGACGAGATTCATACTTTTTATCCTATCCCTAATCAAACTAGAGAATCAAGTATAGCTCAAGGATAGAGTTCTAATAAAGGATCTCTTAATCAATAATAATAGAGTTTAAGAGAAGAATCAAGTGGAACTCATTGGGTGGGTGAACCATGGGTACCTTCATGGGTAGGACAATATAATGTTAGGTTTAACCCACAAGAGTTTTATCCTCAAGAAACCCAAGAGGATTTGAGTGAGGAAGATTTCAATCCAAGCTCTATGGAACATCTTGAGAAAGACCATGTCATATACTTAAGTGATACAATGTACAAACCACATAATGAAGTCATGTCCTTAAAACCAATGGATACAACCTTACCCAATGGACCTTTATCTCTTATGCATCTCTAACTAATTGATTGGGACCTAACCGAGCCAAATGACATACTTTATTTCCCCAATGACAACTCAATGTCACAATAGATAAATGTGGTTGAACCCTCTTTCAACAACAAGTTTGATTAAAGCACAACAATGGAAACAAGTGGCCAATATCTTAGTCCAAAGAAAAAAAGGAAAAAATTAGAAAAAAAAAATGGTCTAGTGGTGAAAACCACAATGTGGTTGTGCTAGACCCCAAAAAAGAAAAAATAAAGGATGTTTCCAAAGGTGAAAACCCAACTATGGCACCTAAGGAAGAGAGATTGGACCAGAGCATGATGAGGAAAGGTCTCCCATACTTATTGAACCTAGGGAGAATGTAAACATTAGCACTGATTTAGAACCAAAGTTCATACACCTTGCAATTTCATTGACTCAAGAAGAAAGGCAAGATTTCATTAAGTTCTTCAAAGAACAACAAGTCAATTTTTCATGGTCTTATGTAGATATGCCAAGGTTAGATCTGAGTTTCATTATGAACCACCTAAATGTAAGACATGGGGATAAGCTGGTGAAACAAATCTAAGAAAGATGCATCCTCATGTAGCCTTATTAGTCAAAGAAGAATTGGAGAAGTTATTAAAAGTGTGGTTCATAAGGGTTATAGCCTATGTTGAATGGATATCCAATATTGTACCAGTTTAAAAGCATAATAAATCAATAAAATTTTGCACACATTTTCGAGATCTCAACTTGGCATGCCCAAAGGATGAATTTCCATTACCTAGCATTGATTCTATAGTGGATTTAATGACAGGAAACTCTATGTTCTCCCTTATGGATGGATTTAGCGGATATAACCAGATCAAGATAGTACTAGAAGATCAAGATAAAACAATTTTTACATGTGCTTGGGGTACTTTTTGTTGGAACGTCGTGCCCTTTGGCCTTAAAAATGCTGGAGCAACCCATCAAAGGGGAATGACTACAATTTTTTATGACATGATGCATAAGTTTCTTGAAGACTATGTGAATGATGTTCTAGCCAAATCACATACAAGGAAAGATCACCTACCAATCTTAGAGAATATTTTCACAAGGCTAGAACAGTTTAAAGTGAGGTTAAATCCCAAAAAGTGTGCTTTTGGGGTGCAATTGGGAAAACTATTGGGCTACATAGTTTCAGAAAAAGGAATGGAAGAAGATCCTAAGAAAGCTCAAGCTATCATGGAGATGGAAGCACAAAAAAACATAAGTCAAATGAGGTCACTACAAGGAATATTGCAATCCATAAGGAGGTTTATATCTCAATTAGCTGAAAGTGTCATTCCTTCACTCAACTTCTACACAAAGACATAATTTTCAAATGGGATATACAATGTGATGAAGCCTTTTCCTTATTGAAAAAATACTTGATGAATCTACCTATACTCATGCCACCTATTAAAGATAATCCTTTACTCTTGTACATTTCAAAAACTAATCACTCTTTAGGGGTACTATTGGCACAAGAGGATGAAACTGGAAAAGAAAAGGCTATTTATTACTTTAGCAGGACCCTAGTCAAGTATGAGTCAAATTATAGTTTCACTGAAAGAGCATGACTAGCAGTGATTTTTTCTTCCCAAAAACCATGTCATTACATGTTGGTGCACAAGGTTAAGCTCATTGCTAAGATTGATCCTCTCAAATATCTACTTAGCAAAACAACTCTCATGGGGAGATTAGCGAAATGGGTGATGGTATTGAGTGAATTTGATCTATAATATGTGGATAGGAGGGTCATCAAAGGATAAGTTATAGAAGATCAATTAGCGAAGGCTCCTCTAGTTGATAACCATCCTATTCGAGTTGAATTTCTAGATTCATAAATAATCAATGTTGAGGCAAAAATATGGAAACTCTACTTTCATGGATCATACACCCAACATGGCTCGGGGGCAGACATTCTTTTGATTACACCTCAAGGTTACACAATTACCAAGTCATATAAAATTATCTTTCCATACACCAACAATATTGCAAAGTATTAAGCCCTAGTCATAGGCATCAAAATGGCTTTAGAATGGAAAGTAACATAATTGCAAGTGTATGGTGATTCTCAACTGGTCATAAATCAAATTAATGATGAATATCAAACAAAGGATGACAAGTTGATTCCCTATAAGAGAATGATAGATTACTTGAAAAATCACTTTGCTTTGATTACTTTTGAGAAAATACTGAGAGACAGAAATAGAGTAGTAGATGCAATGGCAACCTTAGCTTCTCTTCTTCAAATACCAGAACAAAATGCTAGATACAAATTCTTGGTGGAAGAGTTGGTAAAACCCGCATTTGAGCTTCCTGACTCCCAAATCATATGCTTGTTAATTGGACATGACTCACCATGGTATGGAACTATTTTTAATTACCTAAAAGACCAAACATTACCCTTGGACCAAATCCATAACCAAAAGAGACATTTCATATGCCAAGCTTCCTGTTACACCATCCTTTCTAACACTTTGTATCACAAAAGTCTTGAGGGAAAACTTCTTAGGTGTCTAGAAGACAAGGAAACAAAATTAGCCTTACAAGATGTTCACGAGGGGATCTTTGGGTCTCATTCTAGTGGGTTAAAATTAGATAAGAAAATCCTTCGCATGGGACACTTTTGGCCAACTCTAAAGAAAGATGCTTGTCATTTTGTTCAGAAATGCCAATATCATGGAAACATGATTCATATTCCAGCACAAGATCTACACCCGATGACCACACCTTGGCCCTTTTATCAATAGGGTTTGATTTAATAGGGATGATATACCCACCTTCATCTAATGGTCATAAAAATATCATAAATGCTACAAAATATTTCACTAAATGGGTAGAAGTTGTGCCTTTGTCGACTGCAATGGGGAAACAAAACTCAATTATTATCCTAAATCAGATCATTTGTAGATATGGCATCCCTCATGCTATAATAACTGATAATGGAAAACAAGTTAAGAACAAAGATGTGGATGAACTATGTGACAAGTTTCATATTACACACCATTCTTCCTCCATTTATTATCCTCAAGGGAACGGTCAAGCAAAGGCAACAAACAAGAACATTCTCACAATTTTGAAAAGAAAAATTGATAATCCAGGAAGGAATTGGCATACAAAATTGAATATGGAACTATGGGCATATAGGAAAAGAATAAGAACACCAATTGGTGCAACACCTTTTTCATTGGTTTATGGAGCAGAGGTTGTTATACCTTTATAAGTTGAGATTCTGTTGATTAATTGATGAATATCTGACGAAGATGATGAAGACCGAGTGATACCGAGTATCATGATTATAGAAATGGTTAGATCAATTGTTGTTTTGTCATTGATGTCAATAAATTGATTAATTGATTTCTATTGTGTTACCATATCTTAAGAGGAGAAGTTAAATGGGTGACAAATACAAATCAAACAATGATGAAGTAATGATGATATAGTTATTTTCTACTATATATTTGATGTTATCAAATCGGTACATTTGATTGATCAAGTCAGGAACTATAATGATTTAAGTTATGACTAAAAGAGATACTTTACCAAGCTAGACTGAGTCAGTCGGTAGAATGTTATGTGAGTTGGTTACAGTTACCAAGCGACGAGCATTGAAGATGAGTTAGACACTGAGTAGTGATGAAGTCAGTTACCGAGTTGCAAAGAAAGTTTTACCGAGTAAAGCTACTTATATTAAATGATGATGAAATCAAATTTAATGCGAAGCGATGATGAGATGGATGAGGAAATGAATTAAATAAAGTTTTTCACAAGATCTACGAATGGTAAAATTCAATGAGAAGATCTAAGGCGAAGATCAAGTGGTTAAATTTTTTTATGAAAGTTCCAAGAAAAGTTACAAGTTATGAGGTAAAAGTGTTATGGTTTACTGAGTTGAGAAATATGAAGAAGACGATCAGACAGTTGAGCGCAAACAAAGGAAAATCAAATTAAGGAGATTAAGAGGCAAAAGTATGTCTATATAAGGAATGAGAATTATGCACAGTGTAAGGCTGTTGGTGAATTAAACATAGAAGGAAAGAAGCTGAAGAACAACATTATCGAGTAGAACAGAGAAAGACAGATTAAATAATCTATAGTCTGAGAAAGAGATAAATGGATATGAGATGCCAGTCTTCAATTGAGAATAAAGGATATGATTCAAGCATAGTGAGTTGCTATTTTTACAAATCAAAGTTTATTGTTTCTTATTAATATTAGTAACTGAGAAATCTCTTAACCAAGTGGATTTAACCATCCTATTAGTAAAACCTATACTTAGGTGACATTAAAAAAGAGTGTTTAAAGACCTCTAACAAGGTCACTCATAACAGGGTGAAGATCTTAATAGATCTGAGGTAAATCCCCTAATAGGGTCACATTTAGCAAATGTGTTTGTAATCTTCAACAGGATAAGTTCTTAACCCAGCGTACTTCAGAAGGGTACGTTTTTATTATGGGTTACAATTCCCACAAAAGATTTTTACCAAATTGGGTTTCCTCATTAAATCATGTATCAATGAGTTATATCTTATGTTTACATGGTTAATCTGATGTTGCTAAGTTTAAATGATTGATTGTTGTTTTTGTTATTTAGTGAATTGATTATTTACTATATTCAATATTTACCGAGTGAATCAGTAAGTTCATTTTTAAGAGTTTAAGTTTGATTTGTCTGATTCACCCCCCTCTTAGTGGGACCAACAATTGGTATCAAAGCTTTATTAATCTGAAGTGATAAGTTTAAAGGACTTGAGTTAATATCTAAAGATGTATAAGAGGGAAGCACCAAAGTTGAATAGGGATCATTTCTCTACATGGAAAAGTAGAATGAGGTTGTATGTCTCTGGAGTAGGAGAGTATGCACCTTACTATCTTGAGAATAAATATGTAGCACTGACTAGTGCACCTTTGACAATCGGTGACCAAAGGTAGAAACATCAACACACAAAAGTCATGATTGAGTCTGCTTCTACACTTACCAACCAATAATATGATGAGCTTGATGGTTGTACTACTATGAAATAGATGTGGGATAAGATTGCTTTGACCTATGGTGGAGATCAACATGTTCAAAAGGCTAAAGCATAAAGCTTGAGAGGAAAATTTGACTCTATGAGGATGCAGGAAGGAGAGAACATAATTCAGTACATTACAAGACTTAAGGAGACTGTAAATTCTATCAAAGGAGCTGGTGGTATCATAACAAAGCATGATGTTATAAGAAAAATATTGAGAACTCTGTTACCAAGTTATGTTATTTGTGTATCTTCTATATAAGAGCTGAGATCTATACCCCAGATGAATGTTTCACTGGATGTTACTATTGGTAAGTTAACTGTATTTGAGTTAAATAATTTTGACAATAGTATGCCTGCTACTTCTAAGATTGAATTTGTATTTAAGTCTACTTTAAATATTGGAAAAGCTATGGAAGATACTGTTAGAGATGAATATTTGAGTAGTGCAAGTGAGAAATTGTATAGTTGCATCGAAGGACTTGAAGAGTTGTTTACTAAATGTGATGAGAATGAAAGAGAATTTGAAGCTTTGTTAGCTAGAAGGATACAAAGAGGCAAAGGAAAATACCGATGTAAGTTACCCTTGAAATTTTTTAATTGTGATAAATTTGGTCACTTTGCATCTTACTTTCCTGAGAAAGATAAGGAAGAAAAGAGAGATAACAGAGATAAGGACAAGAGAGATAATAGATTGGAGATACAAAGACTTAAAAAACAAAGGTAAGAAATATTTTTATATTTCTAATGAAGGACTAGGTGATGATGATTCTCTTGAGAGTAATGAGGACAAATAAGTTGTTTATATTGCTATAAAAGATTATTCTGATGGAGAAGAACCTAGAGCTCTAATATCACAAGTAAGTAAGAATGAAACATGGATTATGGATAGTGGTTGTTCACATCACATGACTAGTGACACACTTAAGTTTATTTCCTTGAAAAAGCATGATGGAGGTTATGTTAGATTTGGTAATGATGCTCCATATCCTGTGAAGGGAAAATGATCTATAATTCTACTGAATAACACAATATGTGATGATGTTTATTGGGTTGAATGATTAAAGTATAATTTGTTGAATGTTGCACAACTAAACAATACATGTCACCTATTGGAATTTCAATATGCAAGGGTGAAATTATTTAATGAGAAGAGTAATCTGATTGCTACTAGAGAACAATCTAAAGGTAATCTATTTTATCTTGATACTTCTATGAAGCGTTGCCTATTTTCTACAGTTGAAGATGTTTGGTTATGGCACAAAAGGCCTTGTCATGTTCATCATCACTAACATATTCAAGATGTCTTCCTCTGTGCTGGGCTATCTCAATAGCTTCCAATCTTGCAACCATCTGTCTAAGCATATAAGCTAGACCTTGATCTGCCTTTCCTCTCCCATGAACCATCTTGAATCCCTCTACAATTGTAGGTCAAATCACAATCTTCTACGCCACAACAATATCGCCAACTAGGGTTAGGGTTTACAAGAAGGAACTTAAATCTCACCAATGCTTTGATACCACCTAACACAAGGATGATAGGTAGGTGGGGCCAAAGGCTCTCCCAAGTACCAAACCAGCTTGCAGACACAACAATGCAGAAGTAACAACACACAAAGTGGGAGAAGGAGCAACATATATCATATATTTCATTACTTGATCAAGCTCATTACATGTCAGGATGTAAGGCCTTCCTGGTTTTGACCATTTTCATTCAATGAATTATAGATTGATCTTCATACATGTGAGGTCACAGACCTTCCCTTTAATTATCTCAATAGTTTATCTTCTATCCAATTCTACGATCCTCTAAGAAATGATGCCTAAAACTAAGAATAGAGAAATAAATATATACAAAGTCCACTAAAGAGGTCGTCGCTCAAATCCATAAGAGAGACCCAGATTTAGGTCCACATAGATCTCAATGAGAGAGCCCACATTAATTATGCCACAAAAATTAAATGTAGAAGTCATCCAGATCAGGATAAACAACTCGGGAGAAGCAAACCAAGCAACAACAACAACTCAGGAACATAAATCACCGAGCAATAGGAAAATGACTTAGGCCAAGTATACCCAAGCAACAGAAAACCAACTTGGGACAAGCATACTTGAGCAACAAAAAACCAACTCGGGACAAGCATACCTGAGCAACAGAAAACAACTTAGAACAAGCATACCCAAGCAATAGACACCAACTCGGAACAAGCATACCCGAGCAACACGGTAACAAAGTACTTCACTGAGCAGCCTCCAAACAAGCTAAAGAACAAAAGAAAATATATTTTTGGATGCGAAGGATTGCCAAGGACCCAAGATGCTCCTACATTAGTGTTGTATAACCAAAGTTGATATCTACTATGGTTACTACTTCCACATCTCAGGTTGCTTCTTTCACTTGACCTTTGTGGCTCAACTCCCTTACTCAGAAGAGAAAGAAGAAAGAAGCTCCCCCAGAGGAGTTTGATTTTGGGCATCTCAACAAGGAAAAACCTCCTAATATTAAAAAGGAAAAGATGGTTTCAAGGATTACAATTGATTGGAATGATATAAAGTATGCTAAAGTTACTGATATTTTGGTTGAAAAACTGATAGAACTTCAATCCTCTGATTAAAAGTTCACAAAAATTGAAATTGGTAAGAAGACATGGCTAGATTGTCAACATGATGCACATGATGCAGTAACATTACTACCCAAAAAGAATGATCAGCTATGGGAGAAGAAAAATAAGCTTAAGGAGGAAAATGCCCACCTACTTGAGACAATTCAAAAGATGACCAAATATTCACAATGAGTTGATCCATCTCTTCTTCTCTTCCAAAAGAGACAATCAGGCATGCAGACTAGGTTGGGCATAAGGCCAAGATCATAGATGACTGGGGTGACCAGTTAGAGTCATAAGGTGATCAAGTGGTCATAGACACATTTAGAGTACTAAGACACAACAAAGAGACTATCACTAAATTGAACGATCTCCTTACATAGTTCAACCAACAAAAAAAGGTTTTGGATGAGGACATGAGCATCTGGAGGAATATTCTTGATGTTTATCTAGATGAATTATGCAAGTATAAAGTTATTTCCTCTAGGGAGATGTACTTCAAGTATTTAGAATTAATGGTCAACAAACAAAAAGTTATTCCGGGGCTAGTTATAGAAGTACAAGCAGCTATAGACTTATGCAGGGAGAAAGAACACATGATTAGAAATGGTTTTGAGGAGATAACATACAAGGTTGTGGATGAAATTATAAAACTAACTAAAGATAATATTGTAATGACAGAGTTCACAAAATTAATTCATCTAGAGCTTGAGGTAGATAACTTTGATTTCAGCTCCATCGATAAATTGACAAGTTATAAGGTGTTACTAAATTGTCTTTAGGACAACATTGGAGGGTACAACAAGGAAATTTCCAAAGGTCCAAATTTTTTTCTCAAAGTGTTTGTTATTACACAACACACGGGTGCACCAAACCCCACAGTTGTACATGAGTCTCTTCTAAAGTTTGAGGCTTTCGTTAATTTCCTTTGAAGACAATTCATAAGTGTGAGGGACACTTAGTCATTTTATATGATTTAGAGATAGGTATAGTTTTGTTGACATATTACATGTGAAATTAAGCCATTTTTTAATTACAGGGGAACTTTCACCTGTATAGTAGTTGCATGTAATCAGATTGCAAGTGCATTAGGTCTTGTAATCTTGAATAAGTTAAAGTAGGATTTTGAATAAGTCAAAGATGGTTAAGGGTTTCCTTTTATTTATCCATATTTTTCTCCACTCTTCACCTATATAAAGGAGTGGCTTCATTGTAAAAGGGATCTTTTTGTTTTATGCAAAAAAGACTATGCTAAAATTTCTTGTGACTTGAAAACTTTGAGTTTCTTGATGCAAAATTTTTGAAGTGATCAAAATGGTGAGGGCACTTCAAGAAGATAGGGAATGATCACCTAATTTTCCATGAAGGAGATGAAAACAAGGATCTCCAAGATCTCTTCAAGATAACAACATGATCCAAAATTTTCTAGCAATGTTGTAAAGAGGCTTATAAAGCCATTTTGGAAAGTTTTTGGTTAATGTAGTTTTTAGTTCATATGGTGAACAAAGTCCTCAAATTGAAAATTATAACCAATAAGGACTAATGTAAATGTTTGAAGGATTGAGATTAGGTATTTAATGTGTCTAGGAGGTGAGAAATGGTATTGAATTCCTAAAAGGACAAACCCAAAAGACTAAAGTTGTTAGGAGTCTTTTTGTTAAGTTTTGCAAATTTAAAAATTTAAATCCCAATGGTCAATTGCAAATGGTGGGAAACCCCATAACTTGATTAATTCATTGAGTTAGGAGATATTTTAGGTTCTTGAATAGTTGGATAAAGTTTAGGAGGTTTATTTTAGGTTTTTGGAAGAGTCATTATGGGGGAGAGAAAATAGAATGCAGAGGGGGCATTCACTATTGTACAGGTTGCACACAGTCCTTTTCACATATTGAGTAAAATTTGAATACATGTCAGTATTTTTTATGAATATTTTGTGCATGGACTTTCTTGCATGTGTGAGAAACATTATTTTTCATTGTTTTTAATTGCTATGAATGAATTTTTATGTTTGCATGTGATGTTAATGCTGACTGCACTATGACAGTGAGCTTTCTTGCATGCATCTTTTGCTTCCATCATGTGTACAAAGATATAAATGCTCTATGTACTTCTGTGATTCAAGGAAGAAGACTTTGTTGAGTCTTTTTTATTTATAGCAGTAGTTTGTGTGCAGGTGTTGAGTTGAGGATTTGATACTCACCCAAAATAGTGAGTTTGTGCATTGAAAAAGCACAAAAAACAAAATAATATAGTATCAGAAAAAAAGAACCTCAGTGCGGGGGCCATATCTTTCCAACCATCCGTTTGATTTTGATGATATTTGGATATGTTTTGATAGACCTAATTTCACCCATCCTCATCAGAGATATTGAGGAATTTTGGTTGGGATCAAAAGTTATATACCTTTGTGTATAGGTATATCAAAGGGGACAACAAGAAGATAAACTTGTTTGTGTTTGATCAAGAAGTTATTTTTAATGAGAGTGGTGAGTGACCAAACAAGAGGATGATCAAAACCATCTATGGATGAGTCAAGAACCTTGTAAATAGAATAGAGAATGAACCTCCACACCCCTGCAAGATTTTGTACTTGCTTTGGAAGTTGAGTTCATTGAGAATATGCAATATTGATTAAGTGAGGAAGATTGTTTACTAAATGATGGGTCACCTAGTGAAGGAGAAGAGTTGCACTCTGAATGAGGACATGGAAGGAATTCCATAGAAGGAAAGGGAGTACCTTGTGAGACCCTAATCAAGGAATTGGGTAATTTTGGGTTAGGAACCTAGCTAGGTCCTAACAAAGAGCAGTAGCAAGCTAGAGTGATTACATCACAAAAGAAGAAAGTGTTCTCAAAATTTGTGTTGTGAAGCTTGAGGTCGATTGGTGTATTCCTATGTTGCATTGATTAATCTATCTTTCATTCAGTTTATGTTTTGTTTTACATAAATCTCTTGAGTGTTCATTCAAACTTCTGAAGACTTTGTGCTGCAAAAAGGAGAATTGCTATAATTGATAGTCACTGCAAATACTTAGATCTGAAAGACTTTGTGCTTTAATTATAATTACTTTTAAAATTAATACATATTCAGTAAGAGACTTTGCGCCTTACTATTTTTTTAGATTATTGAATCCTAGTTCGGGATAAGTGTAGGAAAATTTGGGTTTCTATAACTATTCCACCATATAAAGAAGATTGGTGTCTTTTGTGTTGTTCTTACGTAAACCCCGGAGCCATCGATATTATCATAGCAATAGGTATTTTTGTTGAATTTTAGTGTTGTTCACAAGTTGTTTGCAAAATTATTCCTGAAAAAGAGGAATAGATTAAGAGAACCACCCTATTTTGTAAATTTTAGTTAAGTCTCTATTGGAGCCACATGTGGTAAGAAAGGAACCCCCCTATTGCTAAGAGGAGAGAGTAATCTCATGTAACATTGCCTAAAGTTAAAATTTTGCAAGTTGTGGTCACAGTGACTTACAAAATGTTTAGCCAACAGTAGGAAAGGAGACATCGATCAATATTTGATCCCACATGAGGCCTCTAAGGCCCTCATAAATTATATTCACATTTTTATTGGATAAATTTCTAGAAAACTCAAATATCTCTTAAATGCCACAAGATATTGGGGTAATTCCTTCATCATATTTAGTGAAAAAGTGACAACTTAATAAAAACAATAACCTTTCCAAAAGTAGTAACCCTTTCATTATCAACCATTATTTAAAAAAACAATATTTTTGGGTGACGCAAGATTACTCATACACCCTATAAGATCCTGCATTAGACACCTAGGGTAATTTGATAAGTGGTATTGTTAGATCTTAGGTTTTCTAAGGAAAAATGAGGTCAACCTCTTCCTGATATAACCATGAAGAATATTTAATAGGTATTCCTATCCATTTAACTGGGTACTCTTTTTATTGCTTGCTTATTGTTCTTATACCCACATGGCTATCCAAAATGTCTTCTATGTATTTCTTTTCTAAATTAGGTGTTGGAATATTCCATTATGATTTTTCTATTTGATCTTCAATACCTCCTTCATGACACTCTGTCAAATTTTAAAATATTAAATAAATGTGAAATATTGATTCCACTTGGCAACTCTACCTCAGAAGCATTTCCCAAATCATGCTTCTACATGATTCTACATGTGGCCTTAATTTGTTCATTGTCAACTTATTATATGTTCCTATTGGAAACCTCTCTTTTCTCAAATGAGCCATGACTTCATTTCCAATCTAAAATTCCTAATATCTCCAAGTTTGATTTGCCTTATCCTTGTACAGAATATTTATCTTATTGATATGCTTCCTCAACTCTTCATGCAATGTTTCAAGTGCTCTAAAAAGTCTTCAACTTTGTCACTACACTTCTCCTTAGTCCATATTCCTTATCTCTAAAGCATTTCTAGGACTACTTATGTATACATCCTGAATGGTGATTTACTTGTCCTACTATTGATAGATATTTTATAAGCAATTTCTACTTGTGGTAAAATCAAATCCCATCCCTTGGGCCCATCTAATACTAAGCAACTCAACATTTAGCCAAAACACTTAGTCACTATTTATGTCTTGCTCATCAATCTATGGAAGGTGCATTGATCTAAACTTCAAATCTATCTTTGAATTCTTCCAAAAATACCCAACAAACTTGGTGTCTCAATCCGAAACTATACTCTTTGGTATACCATGTAGTCCCACCACCTCTCTAAAAAATAAATCTACATCATGATCAATATCATTAGTCTTCTTAGGAATAAAATGTTTCATCTTCAAGAATCTATCCACAACCACAAAATTGGAATATGTCATCTTTGAGTCCTTGGTAAACTAATAAAAAAATTCATACTGATATCATCCCATGGTTTCTTTGGTATAAGTAATGGTTGATACAACCTTTTATTTTAACTAGTTGCTTTTGTCATCTTGCATACTCTGGAACTCTATACAAACTTCTTCACATCTTTTTGTAACCATAGCTAATAATAATGCTCATTAACAAGCGAAATGGTCTTATCTCTACCGAAGTGTGTAACGAACCCTTCATTGTGCTTCTTAATTAAGGTTTCTCCCATGGAAATAATTAGAATGTGCAACTGACTTCCTCTAAATAACATATCATTGTGGATCACCTTATCTTTTCTAAAGTAATAGGCTCCTTTCAAGCTCTCCAAGCCTCTCCAAAATTAGGTTCCCTAGATACAAACTATTGAGTTCATATAACCCAACAACTTCAATCTGCATCTCTGTCAATTTTGTTTTCCTCTACTCAAGGCATCTACAACTCTATTAGACTTTCCACTCCTATTATTTGTAACAAAAGTATATCTTTACAAAAACTTGACACATTTCAAATAAATTTGATTCAACTTTCCTTGGCTATTCAACTATTGTAGAGTTTTATGATCAGTAAAGGAAACAAACTCTTTTGGAAAAAGACAGTGTCTCTATTTATTCAATTCTTGAATAATAACATAAAAATCCTAATCATAAATAAAACACTTCCATTTGGAATCATTCAACTTTCATTGAAACAAGCAATGGGCTTATCTTCTTGACTCAATATTGCTCCTATGTCATTGCCACTAGCATCAAATTCTACATAAAATACCTCATTAAAATCTAGAAGTGCCAAAACATGTTGCTCCCTAACTTTCTTCTTCAACATATCAAAGATCCTTGATTTCATTGTAGTCCATTTGAATTATTTCTTGTCTCATCTCATTGTTTCACTTAGGGGTGCACAAATATTGCCAAAATTCTCGATAAATTTTCTATAAAAAACTAGCAAAACAATGAAAAGATCTCACTTTAGTAGCACACCTTGGGGTAGGCCATTTACAAATAACCATTACCTTTTCTAGGTTCATTCTAAGACCTTCTCTTCTACCGAGACAACTAATGCTAGGTACACCTAATCTTTCAGAAAACTACACTTCTTCAGGTTAATCAACAATATTTTTTCTCTTGAGTTCTTAAAGACTCTATGAATATGAATTATATGTTCCTCCAATGTCTCATTGAAAATCAGAATATCATCCAAGTAAAGTAACAAATTTATCCAAAAATTCTTTTAATACCTTATTCATGAGCCATGTTTGGCATCTTCATTTGAGTCGAAGAAACCTAAGGACGCACTAGATAATGAAGATTGGATGAAAGCAATGAAATAAGAGTATGATCAAATTGAGAAGAACAAGAAATGAAATTTAGTACCCAGGCCTAAAGAAAAAAAATGTTATTGGTACTAAATGGATTTTCAGAAACAAACTGAATGAGCATGGAGAAGTTATTAGAAATAAAGCTAGATTGGTTTACAAAGGTTATGCACAAGAAGAAGGAATTGATTATGGAGAGACTATTGCACTTGTTGCTAGACTAGAAGGAGTTAGAATACTTCTATCATATGCTTCTTACAGAGGATTCAAAGTATATTAGATAGATGTTAAGTTTGCATTTCTTAATGGGATACTTGAGGAAGAAGTATACATTGAGCAACCTGAAGGATTCATTGAGAACACAAACAAGAACAAGGTATGTAAGTTACATAAATATTTATATAGATTGAAACAAGCACCCTGAGCATGGTATGAGAGATTGCACTCTTATCTAATCAAAATAGGATCTCAAAGAACAAGTGATAACAGTAATATTTACTTGAAATGTGACAGTAATAATAAAGTTTTGATTGCTGAATTTTTTGTTGATGATATTATTTTTGGAGGCAATGACACTTTATGTAAAGGATTTGCTGATTAAATGAGAAAAGAGTTTGAGATGTCAATGATTGGATAGATTAAGTTCTTTCTAGGTCTACAGATACATGAAGTTACTAGAGGAATCTATATTACACAAGCCAAGTATATCAAAGAGATTCTTAAAACTTTTGGTATGGAAGATTCCAAACCTATTGGAACACCAATGGTTACTAGAGGTAAATTATCCAAAGAGGATGAAAAAAAAGAGGTGGATAATGCTCTTTACCGATCCATGATTGGTAAATTGTAGTATGTTGTTCACAACAGACTTGATATAGCACACACTGTTGGAATTGTTGCAAGATTTTCTTCTAATTCAAAGGAAACACATATGTCTGTAGTAAAAAGAATTTTGAGATACTGAAAGGCACAAAAGAGTTTGGTTTACTATACAAGAAAGGAGGTACTTTTGATCTGCAAGTATACACTGATGCAGATTGGGATAGAAATGTTGATGATAGAAAAAGTACTAGTGGAGGCGCATTCTTTCTAGGTGAAATATTGGTTACATGGATGAGCAAGAAAGAAAGTTGTATTTCACATTCTACTGTCGAGGCTGAATATGTTGCTACTACTATGAATTGTGCAAACTTAGTATGGATTAATAAATTACTTGAAGGTATGTAAGAAGAGATCAAAGATCCAGTTACTATTTTTTTGTGATAATACAAGTGCTATTAACATATCAAAGAACCCAGTTATGCATTCAAAGACCAAGCACATTTCTATCAAGTATCACTACTTGAGAGAGAAAGTTCAAGAGAAGAATGTGAAATTGGAATATGTGAATTCAAAGGAACAACTGGCTAATATCTCTACAAAGTGATGAACTATAACTGATTAAATGTTTGAAGATATTAAGTTGATAATCACTGAGATACAAAAAGTTAATGCAAGACATTAAATCAGTTAATGCATTATATTGTCATTGATGTCAAATTAATATAATTTGATTGGTTATATATACATAGTGTCAAAGACTTCAAAGAACCAAAGAGAAAAAGGTAATGCTATCAGTAATGCATAAAATTTTAGTATACACCATGTGAAAACAAACACCAACGGACAGTGCACCCCGAAAGATAGAGAACCCTGAGAGAAGAGTCACAGTGATACCCAAGCAAGCATTACTGAACAAAACCTAAGAGATACCCGAGAAGAATTGAAATGTCAGAGTGTTTCCTGATAGACAACCCTAATGGACAGAGATGCATGAGGACAACTGAAGTCTAGACTGAGTAAACAAGGAGGTAAACAACGACAAGAATTGAAGTTCAAAAATGAAAAAAGACTTCAGCTGGCAAGAGCTAAATATAGAGTTAACTGGCTGATCACATTGTTTTCATTGACAAGTTAAAAGCCATAGATAAGCTAGAGTTATAAAGTTGTTTTATTCCAGTTGTCAAGGATAAATCTGCGGGATAAAACTAAAGCAAGCTTTAAAGCAATAATGTCGACAATTACGAATCATTCCAAGAACAAGAAGGTCAAGGACTTAGAAATGGTGAAATCATGTCTATAAGAGAGACAAGCTAATTCATTGTGAATTGGCGGGTGAATAGAGAAGAAGATGCTGAAGAGAATACTGGTGAAGAAGACTTCATACAATCCTAATCAAACAAGCTGAAGAACATAGCTAAAGATTGTTAGAATAATTGAGAGGGGGGGGGGGGGGGGAANGGGGTGAATCAGTGGCCTAAAAAATATTCCAATAAATCAACTCAAAAACTTAGTACCACAATATTAAGCCTCTAGTTATCTTCGGTCCTACAAGATGTATGCCTTCAAATAAACTTATCAAATAACTACTGCTCAGAGTTCACTGTTAAACCTTATTCTTAATGTTTACCAAATAACAACCTTTCATTTACCAAAAAACAATAAATTGCTTAGTGTATACTGATCAATCCAGATTAGTTATATGTAATGAAAAAAACTAAAGTAATTACTCATAAACACATTGACACATGGATTTTTAACGTTAACCCCATGAAGGGAAAAACCACTTGGGATCGGTAACCCAAAATTTTCACTCTTCTAAAGTGAGCTCGGTGAAGAGCCAACCCTGTTAAAGGTTAGAAACACATTGTTAGGTGTGATCTTGTTAGAGGATTTAAATATAATAGTTTGTCACTTGATATTGGGCATCTCTATGCTACCTTCTATGACCAAACCCAGTGTAGTTTGTCAAATGGTATCTGGCATCTCATGCTATCTTCATGATCAAAATTTTTGATACTCCTTGGGATGTATCTCAATATAGAAATGATTGTTAAGTTCTGCTCAGTTAAGAGACTTTCTGAATCAATGGTTAAACTAAAATAGTAAATGATCTATTCACACATACAACTTAGACTTGCATATTTTCAGATCTATTGTAAGCTCATTTTACCTTTATGATCAATATGTCTTTTCAATAACTTTGCTCCACTTCTTTCTGCTCGGTGATGTTGTGCTTCTCTGTTGCTCGGTGTCCGCAAAAATATTTAGCTCTTTCCTCAGCTTGATTGATCAGGACTATATGAATTTGTTCTTCATCAGTTTCTCTTCAACATCCTCTTTTTTTATTCACTCCCCTAATTCATAATGAATTAGATTGTCTCTTTATAGACATGATATCACCATTTCTCACTTCTTGATTTTCTTGTTCTTCGTGTGATCCACAACAATCTTAGCCAATCTTTCTTTAAATCTTAACTCCTATTTTATCTCATAGAAATCTTCTTTCCAACTGGATAAAACAACTTTAAATCTTTTACTTATCTCTGGCTTTAACTTGTTGATGAAAACAATGTTAACAACCAGTTAAGTCTATCTTTAGCTCTTCCAGCTAAGTATTTTGTCATTTCTAAACTTTAGTTAATTTCAGTGTTTAACTCTTTAATAGCTTTGGTCAACACTTTAGTTCTCCTCAGGGTTCTCTATCGGTGTTGTCTGTCCTTTGGGGTTGTCTACCCGTTGGGTAACAATGTAATTCTAGCCGTCAGTTAAGCTTTTGATTCTGCTCGTCGGTAATGATTTTTGGTTTTCTTGCTTTGGCATCACTGTGACTCTGCTCTCGGGTTTCTCTATCCTTCAGGTTCCACTAACAGTTGGTGTTTGTAGTCACTTAGTGAATGTTGGTCTTTTATGCATTACTGAAAGCATAATCTTTATCTCTCTGATTCTTTGAAGTCTTTGACACTTTTAATATAACCAATTAGATTATATCAAGTTGACATCAATGACTATACAATCCATTAACTAATTTAATGTCTTGCATTATCTTTCTATATTTCGGTGATCAACTTAACATCTTCAAACATTCAATTAGTTATATGTCATCAATCTCTCCCTTTGGCATTGATGACAACACACTACATTATCACACTATATTATTATTAGTACAATATGAAATATAACAGTTGAAGTTCATAAATCTCTCCTTTTTTAACTAATACAAATGTATGGCTCTCGATAAGCTCATATAGCTTAGATGCATTTCTTGCAGAGTGTCTTCTTCAATCTTCAATCCCTTTACTGGATAGATGTAGCAGCTTCTGTCTCTGTGCCTGATATGTGTTCTGCCTTGACTGTTCCTCTCCTTGATCATCTCTTCTTCCTTTGACAACAATCTCTCCCTTAGTATGTATTCTCTCCTTCATGTTACTTCTCTCCCTTTGATGGACATTTCATATGTAATATCTCCCTTTGGATAATGATTAACTCTCCCTTTGAATTCTTAGGAACTTCTCTCCATGGATAATGATATAATCTCTCCCTTTTGATAAAAAGATAATCTCTCCTTTATAATTTTTGATAATGAGATAATATCTCCCTTTGACAACAATACCAAACAATTCTTGCATATCATCTCCATCCATTTTTATAATATACTGCTTGAATTTCCCTATCCATCAGCAATACAGTGACTCTGGTGTTCGGTGTAGATATGTACCTTGCTATGTACATATGTATCTTTGCAGTCCATCTCTGTTCTTGCATCAACATGAATGATATTCTGATTTGTGTATAGGTTGATGCAATCTCCTAGTCATCTTATTGACTGATAGACAAGGGTTGGACCCCTAGTCTCTGTCTCAGGTACTCAAATGTATCTTTCGGTAATGGCTTGGTAAATATGTAAACTAATTGTTCCTTGGATTGAACATATTCTAGTATCACCTCTTTTTCTTGCACTTTTTCTCTTAAGTAATGATACTTGATTGCAATATACTAAGTCTTAGCATGCATGACTGGATTCTTAGAAATTTTATTGCACTGATATTATCACAATAGATAATCACTGGTTCAAGAATTTTCATATTCATACCTTCTAGCAACTGTTTGATATAGGAAATATTGGAGAAATTTGCAGCAACAACCACATATTATGCTTCTGTAGTAGACTAAGAGATGCATCCTTACTTCTTGCTGATCCATGTGACAAATCTGTAAGCCATGAAGAATGCTCCTCTAGTTGTGCTCTTTCAATCATCAATGTTTCTAGCCCAATCAACATCTGTATAGACTTGAAGCTCAAATTTTCCTTCTCTTTTATACCATAATCCATAGTCCTTGATATTCTTTAGATATCTCAGAATTCTCTTGATAACAGTCATATGTGATTCTTTGGGATTAGCAGAGAATCTTGCAACTATTCCAACTGCATGTGCTATATCTAGTCTAGTATGACCAACATACAATAGTTTGCCAATCATTGATCTATACAAGGTCTGATTTAAGGTCTCATTTGACTTATCTTCTTTTTTTAGCTTACCTCTAGTTTCCATAGGTGTTCCAACTAGCTTGGAATCTTCCATCTTGAATATCTTCAACACTTCCTTGATGTATTTGGACTGAGTGATATATATGCCTGCATCTTGTTGAAGAATCTGTAGACCAAGAAAGAATTTGATCTCCCAAAACTTAGACATTTCAAATTATTTTCTCATTTCATTAGCAAAGGATTTACATAACATTTCATTTCCCCCAAAAATGATATCATCAACAAATATTTAAGCAATCAGAATATTACCATCGGTATCTTCTTTGAAGTACAAATTGTTATTTTCACTTGTTCTTACAAATTCAATGCTTATGAGATAGGAGTGAAGTCTTTCATACCAAGCTATAAGTGCTTGTTTCAATCCATACAAGGCTTTATGTAGTCTACATACCATGTTTCTCTTGTCTGGATCAACAAACCCTTCTGGTTGTTCAATTTATACCTCTTCTTCTAGTATTCCTTTTGGGAATGCAGATTTGACATCCATCTGGTATACCTTGAATCCTTTGAATGGAGCATAAGAAAGAAGAATTCTTACTCCTTCTAGTCTAGCAATGGGTGCAAAGGTCTCACCATAATCAATACCTTCTTCTTGTGCATACCCCTTGCATACTAATTTTTCTTTGTTTCTTTTGACTTCTCCATTCTCATTCAGCTTGTTTCTGTATAGCCATTTGGTACCGATGACATTCTTGTCATATGGTCTCGGTACTAGTGTCCATGTACTATTCTTCTCAATCTGTTCTATTTCTTCATTCATAGCACAAACCCATTCTTCATTATCAAGTGCAATATTAACAGATTTAGGCTCAAAATCACAAAGTAAACACCTAGTGTTTAGGGACTTACTTCTTGTTCTCATTCCATACTTCTTGTCTACTATGATCTGATTCTATGGATGATGTCTTCTGACATACTTGGCAAGTTTCGGTTCAGCTCTTTGTCTATCATTCTGATCATCATCTTGACCTTCATTCTGATCTCCATCGCTCGGTACATCATCTTGAGTATTTTCCTGATTTTTGGTAATTGCAGCCTGATGCTCGGGTGCAATGTTCTGTTGCTCGGGAGTGATATACTATTGCTCAGGTAGAGTGTCTGGTTCTTTAGTATTAAAAAACATGTTTTAGTCTTTTGGTTCTTTTATGCTTTCCTTATCATTCTTTTCTGCAAATTCATTTATTCTTACATTTGCACTTTCAATGATCTTGTTAGATGACTTGTTAAGACATTTATAAGCCTTACTTTTGGTGGAATACCCTAAAAAGATACCTTCATCAATTTTGGAGTCAATCTTTCCATTTCTTTCATCTTTCAAAATATAACATTGACTACCAAAGATTCTAAAGTAACTTACATTGGGTGTGTAACCATACCAAAGCTCATAGAGAATCTTCTTTGTGTCCTTCAATTGTACTGTTATCTAAAATCCAATCATACAACAAAATAGACACCAAAACATAAATTTGCATGTTTATGTTACCCATTTAAAACTATCTTATAGTTTTTGATGATTTGCATTTACTTACTACATTTATTATCAAATGTTCATGTACTCTAAGTATTGATCAAATTATTACATATTCAAAATTCATCATTGATCATTACATTGTGCATTCATAAGAATGTAGTACAAATGTCTTCTGATTCATATTTCATGTTTCAATAAACATAGTACATTGCAAATGAAAGTAAACAACTGAGGTATGGAATAAGGGTCCCATGCATTGCCTTGTATTTGTATTGTATTTGCTAGTAGTCTGTCAGGTCTCCATCTGCATTCTAGGTCACTCCCGAGTCTCCATCATCATTCAGGTCCTTAGGGCAAGTATCTGCATAAAAGAGAGAAAAGGAAAATGGTTAGATCCTGATGGATC
>MU223586.1:742972-754268 GCA_018584345.1 Thuja plicata | reverse complement strand
ATCAGTACATGCTAGGTATGATTCACTACCTGAATATTCTCAGGAAGTATGACACTTTGACATTGTTGTCAAAGAGGGAGATATTATGTGAATTGATGATTATCAGAAACAAGAGTGTTGAGGGACATAGAGAAAGAATTATTATGAAAGAGGGAGTTTGAATAACTCACAAGAGGAATGAACTCAGAGGGAGAAAAGTAGGATACAAAGAAAAGACTGAGGTTCCAAGGTTGCCATCATTAATTGCCAAGGTTGCCATCAATGTCAAAGAGGGAGATTTTTAACCAACTGATATTCACATGATGAGATGATGATGAAGACCAAGATCAGAGGTATACAAAGTTGTAGAATACTCTTAGATCAGTTGTTATTTTGTCATTAATGTCAAGCAATTGATTTTTGATTCATATTGAGTTGCCATATAATTTGGAGTAAACTACAAGTTGAGCAAGACAAGAAAAGAGAGCAAGTGAAAAGATGAAAGTGTTGGAGAAATTAACTGGGCAACTAATGCAGACCAAACAATGACTCAGTGATGATTGGTATAATTTTTTTCATGATAACAAAGTTGGTAACTCATTTTAGTCAAGTTGGTAAATGAAATTAATGAGACTACCGAGTATGAGAAGTCAGTTGGTAATATAAGCAAAGGGAGCAGTCGGTAAAGAAAGTAGAATCAAGCACCAAGAAAAAACATTCACTGAGTGGAAATGCTATTTGGTCATAGTTACCGAGTACTGAGCTCACGCAAAGGCACCAAGCAAAGTTATTCACTGAGAGTTGTTAGTTACCGAGAAATGAAGTTCATGTTATTGAGTCATAAAGTCAGTTACCAAGCAAGGAACAGTCGTTGGAAGTTAATGATAAGATCAAATTTAAGATAGATCATGATGAGCTGGAAGATTCCACAGGGAAGGAAGAAGTTTGTTACAAGATCTAAAAACCAAAAAAATCAAGATGAAGATCAAAGGCAGAGATTAAGTGGCAAAACAAATGTTGTGAGTCCCAAGAAGGGAACAAGTTCCAAGGTAAAAGTCAGGCGGTTTACCGAGCGGGAAGAAATCATAAGGATGATTGAGTGGATGAGATTGAATTGTGGGAAACCTAACCAAGGAGATTAAGAGGCAAAATATTGTCTATATAAATGAAGCTACATGAATGTGAAGCAGCTGCTGGTTGATTAATGAGAAGAAAAGGAAAAAGATTGACAGAAGAGAAGTCACCGAGTGATACAGGGAAAAGAAGAAGACTAAACTCTGAACTCTAAATAGAGACTATGAATGATTGATGGAAGAGTTATCAAAGAAGTGATGAGGTACTAAAACTAGCAGAACAAGTGAGTAGAAAAGGATCTGATCAAGCAAAAGGTAGAAGACAGTTGTTGCATTAACAGATCAAGTTTTAATTGTACATTTCATATTTGTATATGAGAAATCTCTTAACCGAGTGGATATAACTATCCTATTGTAAACCCTAGAGATAGGTGACATTCTAATAGAGTGTTTTTAGTCCTTTCATCAGGCCACTTTTAACAGAGTGAAGATCCTAATAGATCTGAGGGAAATCCCTTGATCGGGTCACATTTGACAATGTGCTTTGTAATCTTTAATAGGATTGGCTCCTAACCGAGCATACTTCATAAGAGTATCATTATTTGTGGGTGACAATTCCCATGGAGGTTTTTCCCAATTTGGGTTTCCTCATTAAATCTAGTGTTAATGTGTCATTATCTTATGTGGATGATATGTGTTAAATGTTGCTGCTTAAATTGTTCAAGGTTGCATGTTGTCTAGAGTACAGTAAATATAGTTTACCGAGTTGAATCAGATTTAGAGGTTGAGAGTTAAAATATATTAAAGTCCATTAATTCACCCCCCCTCTTTGTGGACCAACAATCACTTCTACATCTATTGCATGAGATATTTCAGGAATAGAAACCTCCTGCAACTCATCTTCATTGTCTGTCAGATGAATGATTTCAGGTTATACTACTTCTTTTTATGTTGCAACAACTATTTTAGAGATTTTGACTGTGGATTTCCCCCCCTTGATTGTGAGATTTAGAATCCCTTTAATTTATGATTCTAAAGAATCATGCTTTCCTTTCCCTCTGATTTTTGACTTTAGTCCTATTGGACCAGTATGATCAAAGTCTTTTCCTGACTTAATTTTGATACACCTTGGGCCTCTTTTCTTTAGCCATATGTTTGTGTTGGCTAAGATAGGCTAAAATATTTCCTAGATAGATGTACTTTCTTTTAGTGACCGAGAAGGTGGAAAAATAGGCAAACTCTCCACTTGATGCTTATGGTACTCATGATCTAAGATATCATCATCATCCTCAATACCATCAGGAATCTAAGCCAGATTAAACTCTAAAACTTGCTTCAGATTCAGTCTACATTAGTCCATCTTTCTGATCTCAACCTTGATGCATATACTAATCTAGATATCCTCAAGGTGATGAACATTTTTAAAGTTTTTTTCATCTTATCATTCATGCCTTGGTAGTCAAAATAGCTTATAGACATGAACTTCTTAAGGGTGATTTATTGAAGTTTTTCCTCCATGCACTTAGCCTTAGGAAAAATAGTCAAGGTGTATCCTCCAATTCGTAGTGGATCCTACGAAGAAATTCCCACCCCAGGCCTATGTAAACTAGACTGGTACACTTGATAGCCATGATCTACCTTGCAAGTTCCATCAAGATGATCCTATTAGTGGGATAATGTGGAAGTTTATATGGCTCACCCCTGAAATAGCCAACCCTCATGTAGGTGAAATTATGAAACAGAAGAAAGAAGCAGCCATATTTATTCACTTTCCACCAAGCTTCATATAACACCTAGTTCTTTGGAAGATCTTTATCAACAAGATACATGAAATACCTAAAGAAGGCATCTTGCACTCTTTGATAGTGTTCTTATCTTGGTCTTAGTGTCATCTACTCATAATACCCCCAGACTGGCACCAATGATCTATCTCCCTTGGTTGAGAGGCCAGAAAAGGATCCCAAGGAAGCCTCAATATAAACTAGGTACAAGTTTAAGTAAAAATTAAGGGTATTGGAGACTTGAGATAGATGCTCATAAAGTGTGTCACTAATTATTTTACCCCAAAAGAGATTCTTCTTGGATCTCACAATCAAAAAGATGAATTTATACATCCAAGGCTTGAATAAACTAGATTCTTTGAGGCCCATGATCCTTCTATCTAAAGTCATCAAATCATTGATCTCCTCATGAAACTCTGACCTGTGGATAGTTTTCAGTCATATAGACAAAAAGAATCTCTTATTTACCAACTAGTTTTCATTGGTGTACTTTATGCAATCATGTTTCCCCTCATTTCATCTATCCCAAGCCTTTTTCTTGATCATATCAATACAAACTTGAGTAAGAGGTACTTTGAAGATTATGTCAATAGTATGAGGATCAAGATTGATAATAATTTTTGCATCATCATCTATGATGGTCCTAGATTCACGATCAAAATGTTGTGTGCATTCCATTTCAAAATTTGGCTCTAGGGAAGCTACTAGAAATGTAGAAATATGACTCTGAATGATAGGAGTCATCTCCTTCTTCGTAGAGGTTTCCACCCTTATGAGAAACTCGGCCATGTCTAGATGCCCCAATTTAGTGTCTCTAATCTCTTCAACATAAGATGTCACATGGGAAGGTGAGATAGAGTTTTTTTATTTGTCATATTGATACTTCATTTTATTCTTTCCCTTTGGAGAAACCGGTTCTTCTAACATAGCAAGCACACCTATAGACAAAGATTCAATATGGAAATCCCACAACGTGAGAACATCTTCATATGACATGGATAGATCCATAAAACATTATTTGAGGCTCAAACTTCATATATCTAGAGGCATGTGCATACTGGATATGAATGAAAGGCCTTTGAGCAATTGGAAATGAAGAAATTTGGATGGAATCAAGTTTTTCAAATGGGAGAAAGGCTGAAAATGGGGTTTTCCAAGAGCACTACAAATAAATGGAAAGCAAGCATTTGGCATGGAAATGAGGTTCATAAATATATATATACAAATGGGAATACTTTTCTCTTGTAAGTGGGGGTTTTAAGTCTCATTACAATTCATTTGGAAAGTACTTGTTGTCTACAAATGGTTTTTTGAAGTCCATTTGCAACCTTGGAAAAGCGTCAAAAGGTGCTTGAAAAACACTTGTAGGCTGGATTTTTAGCTCGCATTACAAATAGGGGGGGAACAATTTGCTCTTTTTATGCAAGATAAGCTTACAGACGGGGTTTTTTAATCTCGACTGCAAATGCAATAAAAATGTATGCTTACGAGCTTTTTTCATTGTGGGAAGATCTTGGATAGCAACATTGGAAGGAACTCTCATTGTAATTAGAGGAATATCATCTCATTTTTTACAAACAATGTTCTTATACAAATATTACAAATATGAAAATGATTTGCAACAAAAATGTATATACCAAACAAGAAATACAAACAAAAACAAAGACAAAAGCCCTAGCCATTTTTGCATAAAGAATTAAAAACAAAAAAGCCTCTCCTTGAGAATCACAAATGCAATGAGGAAGAAGTTTTTGAAATTTGAATAAAATTTCTCAACCCTTGATGATTTTGGATCTAGAAAAGAACTCCAATTTGAATCTATAAAGACCAAGAGTTAGATCAAATCTCCTCACAAAATTAATGCATTCTCAGTCCATAAGAATCCTTGACAAGTGGCCATGCTTGAGAGCTGAAATATAGGAATTTAGCAACTTCCTTGACTCCTTTAAACACCAAAATCTGGTTTGAGCATGTTATTGCAAGTCGATATGCAATAGAGGAAAAAATGGTGTCTTAAGGAGAAATACATGATTTGTGATAAAAAATACAAGTCTTAGAATGATGAAAACTTGTATCTCATGCCTTATGATGGGATTCACAAACAACATTGCAACTTAAACGCAATCCCCTCTTTAAAAATTTCTTTCATTTTCCCTAAATGGACTATAGAAACATCACTGCAAGTCAAAATGATGCAAACTTACGATGGAAACATGTTTGAAGATCATAAGTAGTGTTCAATGCTATAAACAAATCATGGACAAGGTTTAAAATTGATGTTGCAAGTCAAAACTATACCAAAGAGGAGGAAAAATGTGTTTTATATAAATAATGTTTATATACTAAGTGATGGATAAGATTTTGGAGCTATGATGCAAGTCTAAAAACATGCATTTAATCAACGACGGGTTTTAGCATATGAAAAGCATATAAAAACCATCGCCTGTTCTTTATAACAGATGATGATGGACTTTTAATTCAGCTTTGCAAGTTGTTTCAAGGTTTGAAAAAAAAATTAATTAAAAAAGGATTTTGTATTTCTCTTGCAAGCCATTTCACATTAAAACATTCTCTTTGGATTATAATGGGATTTTAAGTCACCATTACAAACAAAACATACTTTCCTTTGAAAAAAAATTAACATTTGCAAATAAGCTTAAAAAACCCACCTACAAGTATAAAAAACATTCTTTTGTTCTAAAGATGAGTTTCTTTTGCACATTTACAAGCAAGTCAACTTTACCATCTAGAAAAATTCTTCCTTATACTAAACATATTCTTGCATTACTACATACCTTTTATTCTACCTCCTTAAATGGCTTCAGCTTGTGTTAAACTACATATGTTTTCAAAGAAAAGGCATTTGTATACTCATCATTTACTGCACGATGTTCAAATTTCCATAGTCTCCTTAATAACATATTATAAAAATCCATAGACATAATATCACATAATACCTCATCATGATAGTTTCCAATAGTAAAATTTAACATAAATTGATCATTGACCAAAACCTTGTGGTCCTTATGCAACCAAGCAATCCAAAAATGATTTAGATACCTTCTTCTCTCTAACATCAATTTACTAACCATTTCCTCTGAAACAAAGTTATTAGTACCACCACCATCTATAATAACATTTCAAAATTTACCATTGCACTTACATCTTGTGCGAAACAAATTCTTCCTTTAGGTTGGATATTTCTCATCATTCAACAAATATCTTCAAGTAACAAGAACCTCTTATCTCTTTACATCTTCAAAATTAGAAAACTCAACATCTTCATCTACATGGGAAACTTGTACATTATACTCAAGTCTTCTATTTTTCCTCCCTTGATGTTGGGGAAATTCATAGGCTCTATGTCCTTCTCCTCTACATTGGACACATATTCTACAAAAGCCTCCTCTTCTTGGTCCTTGTCCTCTTCCTCTTTCTCTTCCTCTTCCTCTTTTATCTCCATTATTTTGATCACAAGAATGGTAGGAATTATTTCCCTTCTCATTCTGACTACTACTTTATTTTTCATTCTTTTTCTAATCTTTATTTCAGCCTCCATAAGACTATCCACTAGTCCTTCCACCATGACCTCTTCCATTTTTATTTTTCTCAAATATTTGATTTATCTTCTCTTCTACATTAAAAGAAAATTGATACATGTCTTCAATGGTATACCAAACTCAATTATTCTTGAGTGCTCAAATTCAACCTATTCATGTAATGGACAATTTTTTTCGTGTTTTCCTTAGAATAGCTTGTTCTAATTAGGACTTGATAGAACTCTTATAAATACTTGTTGACGGATTTTCCCAGTTGCTTCAACCCTTGCATAATTTTCCACAAATCAAGTGCATAGTCAACATGAATAAATTGTCTCTTTAATTTATCCACCATTTGATCACATCTTTTTATTGTTAGTCCTAAGCTCAAATTACTGAGAGTTGGGTGGATTAGTAATGTACCAAATAATCCAATCTTTTCAACCTCTTAAACATAAAACAACATTCACAAGATTATCCTTAATCACAAAAAATGAAATTCATAACCATGCAAGTCCATCCAAAAATATGACACAGATTTATCTCGTGGAAACCCAAATTGGGAGAAAACCATGGTGGGAATTCATACCCGCTAAATGATGTACTTTTATGAAGTATGCCCTATCAAGAGCTTAACCCTATTAGGAGTTTACAACAACATTGTTAGGTGCTACCTAATTAAGGGATTTTCCTTAGGCATGTTAGGACCTTCACCCTATTAAGAGTATATTTTTTAAAGGACTTTAAACACTTGACAAAGTGTCACCTTGTTAGAGGGTTTAAAATAAAGATCTGTTAGGATCTACCTAGTTAAGGGATTTAACCCGCTGCAACTGTTAGGGAACAATAAAACCAATGATATGTAGAATAACACTACCTCTACTTGATCAAATCCACTGAAGCACACAATCTCTTCTCAACACACTTAAATGTTCTCTAGCTTGATCACAACTTGTACTTTGCATCGCACTTGTCCAACACATGATCAACACATTTAACCTTCAACTTCATCCATTATATAATGAACTTTTAAGTCCACCACCTTAATCAAACCCTAAAATAGAATTTCAAAACATCCCGCTCAAATATAATGTGCCACATGACAAAATTAAATGTTAAAAACATATTTATAAGACCACGTCGACCAATACAATGATTTACATAGAATGTTGTGTCAAGGAATCATACACGTTTTGACCAAACACAAGCTTCCTCTAGAATCTTCACCACACACTAGCATCAAACAATATGATTCTAGATCATCACCTCCAATCATAAAGACACATCACTAGATCATGACTAACTCAACCAAATCCATCATAACCTCAACATGAATCACCAATCAAAGATTTATCAACTGTCACTCAAGAACATAAATACTGTAACCTATTAACAACTCTATCTCTACTCACCAATCATCTATCCTTCACACCATTCACTCAGATTAGTTTTGGTTACAACTATAACATATGAAAACTAGTGACCACCATATCCTGTAACCATGCTACAAGATACAAAAATGATTTGAAAAGACATTCAAATCAATTATCACCTGTCATTAATTGTTCTAGCAATTTCACTGTTATACTTCAACCAATCACAACTTCCACATAAGATCACTTCAGTAGTAGCGGTCATGCATTAGACATCTAGAGACACACCTAAGTCTCCTATAAAGATAATAACCATTGAAACTCACTACAACACTTCATTTAACACAACTATGGTTGGAAACACACTAAGAACACAAAGTCAATAGTTGACATCAATGAAAACATAATATCTGAACAACCTAAAATCAAATATACTTCATGACATCTCAAAAATTCTCTTACCATCACTGCATCAGATATGACAACAATCTCCCCCTTTTGCATTGATGGAAGAACTCTATGCAACACTCTCTTCATTACATTATGCATAAAAATGCTTCCACTTCTGTCTTTCACCTGTTCTGCAATTACTCCCCCTTTCACCGAACTTCACACATTCTCCCTTTTAGAATTCATTCTTCCCCTTTGACAACAATGACAAAGGCATCAAATACACCTGATAGCTATTCTACTGTACCTTACTAATCAAAACACAAAACTACATAGAATGCTTCCCCTAAGGAGTAGCCCCACAAAATCAATCCACACAAAATATATTCAATGAATACACTAGGATTAATGCAACTACATCATCTTCTAATTCAACTCAGATAGGGGAATAACCACCAACCTACCTCTTAGATACTCAAATGTATCCTTAGGAAATGGTTTAGTGAAAATATCAACAACCTTCTCCTTAGTTGGCACATAATCCAACCTCACTTCTTTTTCCTATACCTGTTCTCTAAGAAAATGATATTTGATAGCTATATGCTTAGTCTTAGAGTGCATTACCGAGTTCTTTGAAATGTCAATAACACTAGTATTGTCAGAATAGATAACCACTAGTTCAGTTACCTTCTCCTAAATTCCTTCCAGAATTTTCTTTATCCATACTACCCATGTATAATTAATTACAGAAGCAACATACTCATCTTCAACTATTGATTGAGATATACAATTATGCTTCTTCCTTGTCCATGATACAAGCCTCTCACCCAGAAATAATGCACCTCCACTTGTGCTCTTCCGATCATCAACATTACCTACCCAATTAACATCAGTAAACACATTCAAAGATAAATCACCTTTATGTCCATACCAGAGACCATAGTCTTCTGTCCCCTTAAGATATCTAAAGATTCTCTTAAACTCTAACCAAATAAGATTCCTTAGGATTAGAAGAAAATATTGCCACTAATCCAACTGCCTATGGTATTTCTGGTATGTTATGCATACATACTATAGCTTACAGATCATGGACCTGTAATGTGTCTCATCCACCTCTTTAGATTCATCTTCCTTTGAAATTTTGCAACCGGTTATCATAGGGGTACCAAACGGTTTTGAGTCCTTTAACCCAAAAGTCTTCAATATTTCCCTTACATATTTGGATTGGCTTATGTAGATACCATTTTTCATCTGTTGATCTTGCAATCCAATGAAGAATTTAATCCCACCAATCATAGACATCTCGAATTCTTTTCTTATCTCATCTGCAAATGATCTTCTCATCTCTTCATTGCCACCAAAAATGATATCATCTAAAAATATCTTTGCAATAAAAAATCTTTCATCTTTCTCAAACTTCAAATACACATTATTTTTATCACTAGTCCCAATGAAACCAATTTGAATAAGATATTAATTCAATCATTCATACCATGATCTAGGTGTTTGTTTCAACCCATACAAAGCTTTCTATAATTTGCACACCAAGTTCTTACCTTAAGAATTAGCAAATCCTTCAGGTTGTTCAATGTATACCTCTTCTTCCAAAACTCCATTAAGAAAAGTTGACTTAGTGGGGGGGGGGCGGGGGTGAATTAGTGGCCTCAAAAATTAATCCTTAAATCAACCCTTAAAAATTATTACCACTTTTAAGCCTCTAGTTATACCCAGTCCTACAAGATGAATGCCTTGAAATACTTATAACAAATTACTACTTGTCGAAATGCTTTGTAAAACCTCCTTCTGTATGTTTACCAATAAGTAGTCTTCTATTTACCAAAACATAGTAAATAAATAGAGTATACCGATCAATCCAGAATAACTTATGTGAAATGAAAAATAGTAAAGTAATGAAACATAAAAACATAACACATGGATTTTTAACATGGAAACCCTGTTAAGGGAAAAACCATTGGGACCGGTACCCCAATTTTTCACTCTTCTGAAGTGAGCTCAGTTAAGAGCCAAACCTGTTAAAGGTTACAAACACACTGTTAGGTGTGGCCTTGCTAGAGGATTCAAAAGATAGTTTATCACTTAGTATCTGGCATCTAATGCTACCATCCTTGATCAAACACTCACTTGGCCTGTCAATAGGTATCGGGCATATCCAATGATACTTTCTATGACCAAAATTTTTGACTCCTTGGGATGTATCTCAATTGTAGAATAGTTTTAAGTCCTCGGTCAAGAGACTTGATGCTTCAATGGTTAAACTGAAATAGTTAAGTGATCTGTTCACACATACAACTTGAATTGCAGATTTTTAGATCTATTGTAAGTGCATTACCTCTCTGATCAATATAATCAATTCAATACCTTTGCTCCACACTGTTCTGCTCTGTGATGCTGTCTCAGTGTTTGTCGGTGTCTTTAGAATCTAGCTCTTGCCTTAGCTTGATGATCAAGTCTAAATGAAGATTTTCTTCTCCTTTAGAATATCTTTAGCATCTTTCCTCTTATCTCTTCTTCACCCCACAATTCGTAATGAATTATGTTGTCTCTTTATAGATATGATTTCACCATTTCCTGGATTTCTTGATCTTGGCGTGATCCACAATTCTCGCCACTTAGATTTAAAGAAAAACTCCAATTTTATCTCGTAGAGATCTTCTTGCCAACTGGACAAAGCAACTTTAAATCCTTTACTTATCTCCGGCTTTATCTTGTTGAATAAAACAATGATAAGTATCAATTAAGTCTATTTCTAGCTCTTAACAACTAAGCATTTAGTCATTTCTGTAACCACCTAAATTTGGTATGTTCCAATTATGGACCCTGTTTGCCTTAAGTGTGATCATACCCTCGATTATGTCCAAATGACCCTGTTACTACTTGGCATAATTTTTCAAATTAATTTAATGTCCTAGGTGATTTTTATCACTAAATTATATTAACTATTATAGCCATACAATTCAAACCAATTAAATAAAATCAAAATCAAACATGGCTATATTATTTAATTATAAAGGACTTAAATAAATCCCTAAATCAATTACCCACTTGCAAAATAACCCATTCCCCTAGCCTATTTAATTTAATTAAAATGGCTATAGTCCCCTTAATTATTAAAAAGCAATTAAATTGTTTAAATAATTAAA
>MU223586.1:730011-742607 GCA_018584345.1 Thuja plicata | reverse complement strand
CCACCATTAATGAGTCCCTCAACTCATTAATGATCTCTCTCTCTCTCTCTCTCTCTCTCTCTCTCTCTCTCTCTCTCTCTTCTATAAATAGAAGCCATTTTTGAGAGAAAATAAGCCTTCATCCATATTGTGAATACATTTTTATGTTGTTGGAATAGACTTAGACTCATACTTCATTTCATAGTTTGTGCTTATGCATTGTTATTATCTCCATTTTTAGACTAATATGCATTGCTCATTGAATAATAGCTTGTTTTAAACTAAATATTTCATGCTAGGTTGTTTACGTCACTGGTATTTAGCATAATCTGAGGGCTTTTATGTTACATGCTACACTCATCCTAGTTAGAAAGCAATAGGACGATGCTAGGGTTTTATATGCTCATTAACACTTGTTTTTTACTAACAAAATGACTTATTGAAGTGTTGTGTTGCAGATATTAGGTGCAAAAATATACACACACATTTATAGCACCCACTGTGGGGCTGTATTTTCAACTTGGTCTCATTTTTAATCAATTTTCCACTAATTTGCATGCCCAAAATTCTGTTACAGGCTCATTTTTTACCATTCTAGATCGCATCCAGGATACGCCATCGCACCGTAGTAAACGAGGCTTGCATCCAAGATTTCCCAGATCATTTTTAGTTTAGGATCGCATATGGGGAACATTCAGTCATTTCTGGTCATTCTAGGTTGCATCCAAGATGCTAGCTCACATCTGGTAATTTCTGCATAGTATTCGGGATGCTGGCTCGCATCTGGTAATTTTTGCATAGTATCTGGGATGCTGGCTCACATTTGGTAATTTTTTCATAGTATCTGGGATGCTAGCTCACATCTGGTAATTTCTGTATAGTATCCAAGATGCTGGCTCGCATCTGGTAATTTCTGCATAGTATCTGAGATTTCCTGGCTTGCATCTGGTTAGGATCTTTGTTGTCTTCATTTGCTTAATTCTAACACTTAACCAGTTATGTTTCTTGACATCTTAAGTAGCTTAACAAGTGATTGTAGGTTCTATTTGGGAGTTGGAAGACATTTCTAACATGTTTGGTTGTAGGATTTTGTTCAATTGCTTTCAAATACTAACCCCTTTCAAAGTTTTCCAAACTTAAAGACTATTTCTCCACACTTGCTAAAACAACCAAATAATATGCTCTTTTCCTCTCGAGGAAAATCAGAAAGTTGGACATTGTCTTATCATTTGTGATGAAAATTAGGGGTAAATGAACAAGCAATCACATCGTATAAATTCTTTTTAGATTAGTAAATGAACAACAAAAATCACTAAATCTTGTGGATTAAAGAACAAGCTCAATTGTATAATTCATTTTGGGACACAGAAATTGAACAAGAAAACTCACTAAATATTGTGGCTAAATGGACAAGGCAAATTCTTTTTCAAGCAATCCTATTTTTCTTAAATAGGAACAAACTAAATCAGGCACAACATTGCTTGAGGGAAAGAACCACTTTGTTTGATTCTGTTTTGGGAGAAAATGGTTTAGATTAGGATAGTATGCTCTTCTTCTTTGGAAGAATCAGAAATCCAGACATCCAAAGCTCGCCAATCCTTGGTACATATAATTAAACAGTAGAGGGCCTACCAGTTAAGGAAAAAATCTCCTGGGAATGACCCAAGTGAGGATAGGTTTTACGCCAAACCTTCCAACTCACTATAAATAATTGCTTCCTCGTAGACTAAAGCCTTAGAAGATGGAGCTGGTTTTGTTCTTGGAATTTTGACATCATTCCTTGAACATTCTTGGGTGTATGTAGAGCTGAGCCACTTGAATCTTACTTGTGAGACTACATACATTCAGGTACTCATAGGGCTATACGCCTAAATTTTTCCTTGTGTAATTCTATGGGGGACAGTTTTGAACGGATTGCCCAATAATCTACAACAAATTTAACTGAAATAATTCCCGATTCATCCCCGAAAGGGTGATAATCTTTGTGCAAGGCAAAAAGTAATTGCCACAAGACACTTGTCATATTGTGCCCTCACTTGCATTTGGAGTAGGCTAATACAACATCATGACTGGAGCCATTGCGTGCTTAGTGATGGTTGTATTCTGATTAGCATTTAAGTGTGTACCTGAGTCAACGAGAAAAGATTTTCATCCTCCACCTAGAGAATAGAAAAAAATGTGTGTCTGTTTCACCTTCCTAACAATGCAATGCTGCTTGGTGTGTTCAAAAAGCCACTAAAAAAGATAAACTCCTACAAATAATCAACAAGTTTCAAACCCTAGAGTACATGTGTTTTTCACACTCTAAGACACCCCATAACGCAATCTCTGATCAAACAAACTTCACACATTCCAAAGCAAAAATTGACAAAATTGACAAAAACATGACAGAACATCAGAGGCTCACATCTGGGATGATGGCTCGTATCTAGTAATTTTTGCATCACATTTGGGATACTGGTTCACATCTGGTAATTTTTGCATCACATCCGGGATGCTGGATTGCATCTGGGAAAGCATAGTGTCACATTCAGAGGATCACATCTAGGACAATGGGTATTTGTGTAGGTCTCTCCTAGAAAAATTTAGTATATTTGGGTACCCTTTTGGCTCCTTAGTCTGGTCCTGCTGCTTTTTTTGGTCTGTTAGTTTCTGTTCCAAAACTTTTTCATAAGTCTACCTTGCATGTTCTCTTGGATTTTCAATTAGTCCCGAATGGTGTGGATTTTACAATTAACAAAACAACTTGATTCCCAGCTCACTATCAGGACACTCTAACACCCTCTGACACTGGAGTCACTTACTTCAAACAATCGGCTCTCATTGGTTCCCAACTCACTATCAGGGCACTCTAACACCCTTTGACACTGGAATCAATTACTTTGAAGCTTCAAAGACAAACTCACACATTTGGGGACAATTTGGAAATCCTTTTGGCACCATTTTGAGACTTGGATCAAGACAAAATTATGATGGCTGATAACAAATGGGATGCACCCTATGGTTTTAACAAGGAAGAAGAGATTCTCATTAAAACCCTATCTAAGAAAATTCAAGCTTTGAAATCTGAAATTCAAGACTTAAAGGAAGCAAAGGATACCTCATCAAGTGGGTCTTCACTAAGATTAATCTTTCCTCTTCTCTATGATCATGAGCCACACATGTCTTCACATTCTTCAACTAAGAAGAGACCTAATCATGGTAGTCCTATTTTTGATCAAGAGATTATTTCACAGAATCATGTCAATCCTATCTTTGATCAATGTCCTCATAAACTTGAATCCAACATCTCTTTGGAGAGTTCAAGTGGATCTACATATCCAAGGGATAGAGCATTTACTCCTTTGAGACAACCTTATGAAACAATGCTAGAAGAGCTTATTGAAAACAATCTTATCACATTGCCTCAAACCACCTCATGTGGAATGTCATTTGTGAGTACCTAATGTGCCTATCGTCAACAAAATGAGCATAAGACCTCACATTGCATGGAGTTAAAACATAAAATCCAAGATCTAATTGATAATGCCATAATCAAAGTTGAAGATACTCATGGATTATCAAATTAAGATACCAATCTCAAGCATGATCAAAATCATGAACCTATGTCTAGAAATAAGCTACATGTGACTTCTACTTCTTCCACTATTCCACCATCTAACAAAGCTTCAAGGATATCCAAATATCCTCCATCACACAAAGATCCTAATTCTTTTCATGATAACTATGTCTACCCTCAAGGGATGCCTTTAAAAGAAATCCAAGCTAATCTATATATTGCAGCAAGTACATTCCATGCTCCTAAGATCAAATACCCTAAGCTTTCATGTACTTCAAGGCCTATTTGGGATCATTCCACAGTGAACCTTCAAGAATCCCTCATGAAGATTAAAACTCCTATCTTTTCCTTTAGAGTGGACCCATGTCAAGAGGATAATAACAAGAACAAAGAAACAAGTCTTACTAATGGTCAAGATCAAGGCATTATCCTATCCCCTCCAACATTTTATGAAGATCCCATATCCCTACAATCCGAAGATGATCCCTTGGTATCTTTTCATTTCCTTCAAAAAGAGATTCCTCCATCTCAAGAGCTACATAGCCCTCCATCTCCAGAGAAATATCTTAATACTTCTACAAATTCTATTGAAAATCAAGAGCAAGGTACTCTTCCTACATTATACAAAGACCCTTGTCAAGATCAGCATGTTCCATCATATCTTTCATATAAACCTCCATATCCACCTCAAGAAACCATTATTCCTCCAAATCCCTTACATGACAATAAGTTGCCTCAAGCATTGTAATGTCCCCTTTTCTGCAGTAATGCAATTTTATGCCTGATTATCCTATCTAGCCATCCGGATAGTCTAACAACCGCTTTTCAGAGGATGCCAGTCAGTCACAGGATTACTTGGACATTTATTTTATATCTAAGTCAGACTATATGGTTGGGATACTTTATTTTATAAAGTATTGTTATAAGTCACTTTAATATTATAATTTTAAGTTACTTTATTTTATAAAGTGACTTAAGTGACTAAAAGACAAAAGTGCTTTTTTATCCCACATTGCCTATTTGGATGTATTGGATCTCACTTCGAGGTGATAAAAGGAAGAAGATCTTCCTTGGGAAGGTACAATGAGAATTTATTAAATTAAAGATTTTATATCTGGTTGCTTTAATGTGACTGATTATTCTTGAGGACGTAGCCCCTTGGGAAGAATTGAGAAATTGGACATAGCCCCAACTTTTCTCTCATTGAAGGTGGATTCATTTTAGATTTCACCATTGAGCTTATCAATTAAGTGGAGAACATCAGATGTTATACTAGGCATTATCTTTCAGTATTGAAATTCAAAATCTAGGAATCAGGAAAATAGTAATAATGTTAGCATTGAGTATTAGACTGAAATCGCAGCTTTGGAGGAGACAATACTATGGAATCTAGACTTTCGTATTCTAGCATTTTAGATTTGGTTATCTATCAGAGTTATTCAGAGGAAGGAATCATGCTCCCACTACCACTCTGATTTACTGCTTGGACATCTTTGTCATATGCACTGTTTACACTATATCCTGACTGTATGCGTTGGTAATAACTTTCATGGGAGATGCTAGTGATAGTCTGCGGGTGACCTTGGAGTAAGACACAGGGATTTCATAGTAGTCAGAAGTGTTTGTAGGCACTAGTAAATGCCACCATCTGTTTGACATCTGTGAATCGAATGAACAGTCACGCAGGGTTGTATACACTCGCGTCCTGTCATTCCACCTCCCCACTGCCTAATGGGGGGCTAAAAGTCCATTGAAGGAGCTAGGCACGAGCATGCATAGGCCTATGGTAGTCCACCCGACCACCATTCAGCTGCGGGTGTCATTCAGACTGCATACAGTAGCATAACAACAATAGCCGGCCCAGTATTTAGTGCGGCTTATTTTGAGTTTCCAAAATAGTAAAGGAAGGGATACCGAGAGGTGCTGGGATCTTGCAGGGTGTTTGGCAAACTTGAAATCAAGGATGGGGAAAAAAACCATCCAGCTAAGATGCCTAGGTTAGTAGTCAACCTCCTCAGGAGGCTTAAACCGTATGTTAAATTACAAATCCCATTGCAAGATTAATGTTTCTAGTTTTCTGAGAATTAAATGTAATCAGTTGTATGAGGTCTATTTCATTATTTAGCATTGTGATTTAGTATCTTTGATATAAGTCATATCATGTTATGTCTCTATTCTACAATTAATAATTATTACCCAGCATACGCTAGTCTTCATAATTATCAAAAATCCTTCAGTTGTTGATGAAAACAAGGGCACATAGAAGTTTTAGTAAACACCATACACAAGGGTCAGACACGGTTGTTCAGAGCTATTGGATTGCTAAACTTGTGACATAAAATCAGAGAATTTCATTTGAAAAATGAAAAAAAAAATCTATTAAGGATTCTTACAGTGGTATCAGAGCTTCTAATCTTTCCATCCTAGTGGGATCATCGTTTTCAGTTGTCAGTGATTTCAGCAGTAGCCATGCTAGCCAGGTATGCATAGCAGGTGCAAGGTACCTAGTTTTGATTATAACAGGGAGGAACCAGAATAGGTAGATTCTTCAATATAAGTGGACATTGAGTCCAGTCATCTGGATAGCAAGGAGTTTTTTTTTGAGAAAACTATGCTAGGTGAGAACATGGCTGAAGAGATGGACAGGGAAACCATGAGGTAGATTCGTGATGGGCAGGATAATATTGCTGGTGTATTGCATCAACTTACAGGGGTTATCAAGCGGTTGACAGTTATAGTTAGGAGGCCCCCTAGCCAGCACAGTGGTGGTAACAGTAGAGAAGGATCTCCTAGAGCTGACAGAGTACCCACATTTACCGCTGACAGACCCCTCATGCCTACATTCACAGAGAATATTGCAGAGGAGGAGGTGGCGCAACTAGGACCAGCAGGCATTGTTCCCGAGAATGTTATGACATGCATGATGAGTGGGACATGTTACCCAACAATGTCAAAGCTGATTTGACATTTGTGCAGTATATGGCTCAGAAGAGAGAATTCAGCAAGGCCTAGCCGAATAGGAGACCCAGGGGTTCGAATCAGGATTTGAAGCATGCCATGAACAAGTTGACCCTTCCCACATTCGATGGTAGTGGAAGGAATTCCACTAGAGATTGGATCCACAAGCTTGATACGTTCTTGACTCTCAAGCCTATGATAGAGACAGAGGTAATTAAATTTGCCACTATGCATCTAGAGGGGTCTGCATATGATTGGTGGCATCATGGCCTAGTCACCCAGGACCACGGATTGATTACCTCATACAAGATCTTCAGCACGAGATTAATATCTCACTTTGACAGGAAGGATATAGAGGTCTATTATAGGGAGCTAGCCCAGCTTAAGTAGAGTGGATCTTTGGAACACTACATTGATGAGTTCCAGAGGATCTCCATCATGGTCCCAGATATGACAGAGAAGAGGAAGGTTATGTTATTTATTGAGGGCCTTTATGATAAATTCAGAGGGCTGGTTAGAGTTCTCAAACCTAACACCCTGGATGATGCTATTAAGTTAGCTCATGATTTAGATTCACCATCCTCCCTTTTACAGCCACCTAAGAAAACCTTCAAGGGTTCTTCTTCATTTTAGAAAGGGAAAAGTCAGAAGAAGAGTGCACCTCCTAGGCTGGAATTTGAGATGAGGAATGAATTGAGGAGGCGGAAGTTATGTTTTACTTGCAGGGAGCCTTGGACTCCAGATCACAGGTGCCTCGAGAAAGGCAAGCTACATTACATTGAGGTTGCTTCAGAGGATGAGGATGAGCAGGGTGAGGGCAGCAATGAGGAGGACAACGATGAGGAGGCTCAGGTTGAGCCATCATCAGAGGGCAAGAAAAAGAAGGCACCCCACGAGCAGCCCCCAGTCACTTTAGCATCCCTCTCTGGGATTCCTACATGTCACCCCTTTTGGTTGAAGGGAATTGTTAGAGGATAGAGGATTATTTGCCTCTTGGATATAGGTGCTACGTACAATTTCATTAGCATAGGTATGGTCTCCAGGAGATGGCTGCAGGTGGAGGGTATTCCAGAATTTGAAGTTAAGGTAGTAGGAGGGGACCTTTTGAGTTGCACCAGGAAGATCTCTGGTCTCCCAATTCACTTTGGAGATTACCTACTAAAGATAGATTTTTATGTGATAAACTTGGATAGTTTGGATGCGATTTTGGGTATGCAATGGCTGCAGACCCTAGGCAGGTACACTATCGATCACACATTGAAATAGTTGGAGTTTTTACAGGGTGATCATCAGGTGGTTCTTAAGGCCATGCCAGATGGTGGGCCTAGATTGGTGTCTACTCATAGGATGGAGGCCATCATGAGACATAGTGACATGGAGTGGGTAGCCCAGTGCTTCGTGTCCACAAATCCCATGTCGGATTCAGGGAAACAAGTTCATCTTGACATTCAGCAGGTGCTTGATAAGCACAAGTGGGTCTTTGAGGATATACCTCCAGGCATACCACCTGATAGAGGGTTCAAGCATATAATTGAGATGGAGGAGGGTTCTAAGCCCATAATTAGTACTCCTTATCATCATCCTAGACACTACAAGGAAGAGATAGAAAGGACGATAAAGAAACTCTTGGATATGGGGCACATCTGACCTAGCTCCAGCCCCTTTGCTTCTTCAGTAGTATTGGTGAAGAAGAAGGATGGTACTCTTTGCATGTGTATCGATTACCGTGCTCTGAATAAGAGAACCATCAAGAACAGGTACCCTATTCCCCGCATCGATGAGCTCCTAGATGAGTTACACGGGGCAGTCTACTTCTCGAAGGTAGATCTTCGATCAGGGTATCACCAGATTCATGTCCAAGAGGAGGATGTGCATAAGAAAACATTTCGCTGCCATTACGGACACTACGAGTTCTTAGTGATGCCATTCAGGCTCACTAACACTCTGGCTACATTCCAGTATTGCATGAATCATATCTTCAAAAAATAGCTGCGCAAGAGTGTATTAGTATTCTTTGATGACATATTAGTTTTCAGCAGGACTTGGGAGGAGCATCTGAGACACTTGGATGAGATTCTTAGCATCATGGAGGAGCAGTCTCTATTTGCTAAAGAATCCAAGTGTGAGTTTGGATTGACCGAGATTCTCTACCTGGGACATGTGATAGGGGTAGATGGAGTCAAGGTTCACCAGGAAAAAATACAGGCAATTTTGGATTGGCCGCCACCGCGGAATGTTTCAGAGTTGAGGGGATTCCTGGGTTTGTGTTCTTACTACCGGAGGTTTGTAAAGGGATTCTCTTAGGAAGCTGCACCTCTCACCGATCTCACTCAGAAAGGGGCCTTCAGGTGGTCAGATGATATCGAGTTAGTCTTTGACAGGTTCAAGACTATCATGAGTACATGCTCGGTTCTTGCCTTACCGGATTTCTCTCGTCCCTTTATCCTTGAGTGTGACACTTCAGGTATCAGGATAGGTGCAGTTTTGATGCAGGACAGACACCCTATAGCTTATGAGAGTAGGAAACTCAGGGAAAATGAGAGGTTGTACTCTATATATGACAAGGAGATGCTAGCCATCATGCACGCCTTAGCAAAATTTAGACAATATCTAGTAGGTGGCAAGTTCACTGTCAAAATAGATCATAACAGCTTATGGTACTTCTTGGAACAGAAAGAGCTTAATGAGAGACAGCAAAAGTGGGTCAGCAAGATACAAGCTTATGACTTTGATATCGAGTATGTCAGAGGGAAGAATAACATTGTTGCTGATGCACTCTCCAGGAGACCTTCCAAGGTAACTTGCTATGTGCTATCTGAGATTTCCGCAGATTGGAAATCTCACTTGTTGGTTGAGTATTCTAAGGATACTCAAGCATGTCAGATTTTGGATGGGCAGCTTCTAGATGGTCGGTACAAGGTAAGGGATGACATCATTTTCTACAAGGATAGAATCTACTTAGTGCCAGGCTCAAAGCTAAAGGCTATGATTTTGAGGGTTGTACATGACACTCCTATAGCCGGGCACCTGAGGTTCTTTTAGACTTAAAGATATATCCAAGAGAGGTTCTCATGGAAGGGCCTCAAGGACGATGTCCTCCAATATGTTAGGGAGTGCCAGACTTGTCAGCAGAACAAGTCAGACCACACTCATCCAGCATGCTTATTGTAGCCCCTTCCTATTCTAGCTCAGAAATGGGAGGGCATTTCTATGGATTTTATCACTGGGTTGCTGAAAGTGCAGGGTAAGGATAGTATTTTTGTGGTGGTCGACAGACTCACCAAGTTTTCTCACTTCTTTGCCATTGCAGCAGACTGGACAGCTTCACAGGTGGCAGAGTTATTCTTTCGTGAGGTTTTCAGATTGCATGGTCTCCCTAGGACCTTTGTGAGTGACAGGGACAACAAGTTCCTTAGCACCTTCTGGCAGGAAATTTTTAGATTGGTAGGCACAAAACTGACTCCCAGTACCAGTTACCACCCACAGACAGATGGGCAGACATAGATCGTAAATAAATGGGTGGAAGGTTATCTCCGAAACTATGTATCAGGGAAGTAGAGGGCATGGGTCCATTGGCTATACTTGGGGGAGTTTTTCTATAACTCCACTTATCATATGACCATAGGCATGTCGCCTTTCAAGGCAATCTATGGTAGTGAGCCACTATCTATCATAGATTTGGCTTTATAGGACAGGAGGGCCCCGATAGCTAGTGACTGGTTCCAGGATCACCAGGACATTCTTCGCTCTCTAAGGGAGAATATTCAGAGGGCACAAAATTAGCAGAAGATGTATGCTGACCGTCACAGGGTGGAGAGAAATTTTGAGATAGGAGACATGGTTTATCTCCGCTTACAGCCTTACCGACAGAGCTCGCTGAAGAAGAGAGGGTCAGAGAAGCTCAAGCCTAGATTTTATGGTCCATATCGCATCTCGAGGAGGGTTGGCGAGGTGGCCTACGAGTTGGAGCTTCTGACAGATAGAAGAATTCATAATGTCTTCCATGTTTGTTGCCTCAAGAAGGCAATCGAACAACAGTTAGTGGCTCCAGCAGAGGTTATTGAGGTCAGGGAATAGAATTTGCGAAACAGGGTTGTCCGAGAATATTTGATTAGGTGGAAGGACTTTCTGTATGAGGACGCCACTTGGGAGGGTGAGTCTATCCTACAGCACCCAGCTTTGAGATTTCTTGAGGGCAAGCAATCCTGGGAAGGGAGGACTGTAATGTCCCCTTTTCTGTAGTAATGCAATTTTATGCCTGATTAGCCTATCTAGCCATCTAGATAGTCTAATGGCTACTTTTCAGAGGATGCCAGTCAGTCATAGGGTTACTTGGACATTTATTTTATATCTGAGTCAGACTATATGGTTGGGATACTTCATTTTATAAAGTATTGTTATAAGTCACTTTAATATTATAATTTTAAGTTACTTTATTTTGTAAAGTGACTTAAGTGACTAAAAGACGAAAGTGCTTTTTTATCCCACATTGCCTATTTGGATGTATTGGCTCTCACTTTGAGGTGATAAAAGGAAGAAGATCTTCCTTGGGAAGGTACAATGAGAATTTATTAAATTAAAGATTTTATATTTGGTTTCTTTAATGTGACTGATTATTCTTGAGAACGTAGCCCCTTGGGAAGAATTGAGAAATTGGACGTAGCCCCAACTTTTCTCTCATTGAAGGTGGATTCATTTTAGATTTCACCATTGAGCTTATCAAGTAAGTGGAGAACATTAGATGTTATACTAGGCATTATATTTCAGTATTGAAATTTGAAATCCAGGAATTGGGAAAATAGTAATAATGTCAGCATTGAGTATTAGACTGAAATCGGAGCTTTGGAGGAGACAATACTACGGAATCTAGACTTCCGTATTCTAGCATTTTAGATTTGGTTATCTATCAGAGTTATTTAGAGGAAGGAATCACGCTCCCACTACCACTCTGATTTACTGCTTGGACATCTTCGTCATATGCACTGTTTACACTATATCCTGACTGTATGCGTTGGTAACAACTTTCATGGGAGATGCTAGTGATAGTCTGTAGGTGACCTTGGAGTAAGACACAGGAATTTCATAGCAGTTGGGAGTGTTTGTAGGCACTAGTAAATGCCACCAGCTGTTTGACATCTGCGAATCGAATGAACAGTCACGCGGGGTTGTATACACTCGTGTCCTGTCATCCTACCTCCCCACTGCCTAATAGGGGGCTGAAAGTCCATTGAAGGAGCTAGGTACGAGCATGCGAAGGCCTATAGTAGTCCACCTGACCACCATTCAGCTGCAGGTGTTGTTCAGACTATATACAACAGTGTAACAATAATAGCCGGCCCAGTATTTAGTGTGGCTTGTTTCGAGCTTCCAAAATAGTAAAGGAAGGGATACCGAGAGGTGTTGGGATCTTGCAGGGTGTTTGACAGACTTGAAATCAAAGACAGGGAACAGAACCATCCAGCTAAGATGCCTGGGTCAGCAGTCGACCTCCTTAGGAGGCTGAAACTATATGTTAAATTACAAATCCCATTGCAAGATTAATGTTTCTAGTTTTCTGAGAATTAAATGTAATCAGTTGTATGAGGTCTATTTCATTATTTAGCATTGTGATTTAGTATCTTTGATATAAGTCATATCATGTTATGTCTCTATTCTGCAATTAATACTTATTACCCAACATATGCTAGTCTTCATAATTATCAAAAATCCTTCAGTTGTTTATGAAAACAAGGGCACATAGAAGTTTTAGTAAACACCATACACAAGGGTCAGACACGGTTGTTTAGAGCTATTGGATTGCTAAACTTGTGACATAACATCGGAGAATTTCATTTGAAAATTGAAAAAAAAATCTATTAAGGATTCTTACAAGCATCAAGGGTTCTAGTTAAAATGGCTCCTATGAAAGTTACACATGAGCCTATCCGTATGAAGATGAATTTGAAACAAAATATCCTTGACCAGGAAGCTCACTCTAAAGATGTTGATACTCATTTCACACCTTATATTCCTCCATTTGCACGCAAGAATCAACCTTCTCCATCTTCCAAATCTATCCTTGGTCCATATGTTCAAAAGCAGAAAGCTTCAAACCTTCCAT
>MU223586.1:685875-726281 GCA_018584345.1 Thuja plicata | reverse complement strand
ACACTGCTGCATGATATAGGGCATAATAATAAGTGGTCCTCTGCCCCTGATGAACCACTGTCTGGGCATGTGCATCTCTCTTAGCTCTGAGCATCTCACCCTGCCTATCCCTCTCTGCTCTCAGCTGCTTAAGCTATATATCCCTGTCCGCTAGTAAGGCATCTGCAGTGGTAACTCGAGCCTCTAATGCTGTAATCCTGGCTCAGAGCTGCTCCCTCTCCTGCTCACATCTAGATAGAGGATCTCCATCTCTACCTATATCCTTCTCCTGGGACCTATCCTATCCTCTATCTGGTGGTCTATCCTGTGACCCCTGCTGTCTCTATCTCTACTGATCCCTAGTAAGGAGTAGACCAAGATCTCTCTGCGGAGCTAAAAATTTGAACCTCTGGCGCCTACCCTGCCCGCTGCCACTAGCTCCACCTGTATCGACAACCTCACCACCACCTCCTCTATCATCTCCATCAGGACCATCATCGGGGGGAGGATGCCTTCTATCTCTACCATCCCTACCACCATCACGACCTCCATGCCTGTCGGGATCCCTGTCTCTCTGCGCTTCTCCCCTACCCCTAGTTGGTTGATCATCAGGATCATAGTCTAAGGGATCCTCTATGCAAGGAATGATCTTCTCAAAAATAATGAACTAAGGGAAGGGGTGCTGAAGCATCTCAGCAACATATCTTTCAGACACACATGCATCAGCTACATCAGGATGGAGATCCCAGTCTACTGCCACCATATCTTGGATCTCTTGGTGAGCCGTCTCATACTATAACTGTGCCCCCCATAATGGTGTCTCATCTCTAGTTTGGGCATATACAACAATGTCCTCCATCCTACTCTGTCAATAACTATACTACCTCAACACTCTGGTGATCATGAATCGCTCTATAATATATCTGGTCCTGCCAATGAGACATCGGCTCTGACATAAGTAAGATACTTGCCAGGCAACTGAGGTCCACACCTCACAATCTAAATATGGCTGCCAAACGACCTCTATCATATCATCAAATAGGTGGCACCAATACTCAACCTTTCCCAGATGGGGCTGCTGAAGATGACCTGCATACATATAAACATAAGGCTGCTCTAGAGCCCTCTGTCTGTCTATAATCAGCCATGTCACAAGGATGTGCTCCCAGGCCCAGATCTGGAGAATAAGAATGCCTATGGTCATGCTTCGAGTATAGTGGTATACTATCTCATGTAGCTCTCTGTACATGTGAGCTAGGATACAACTACCCCATGCAAATCTCCGTCGGTGGGTAACCATCTGCTCTATCATATCTACCCAGCCGACCATAAATCCATGCTGACCTCTATCTGGCATGAGGATGCCGCCTACTAGGCCTACTAAATAAATAGATAAATGATCATAATGATCAACCATGTAGTCCCACAACAGATATCTCTGGTCAATTGTATCATCCTGGAAAAATCTACGTGCAATACCAATCGCCACGACCGTCGTCAACTCAAATCTCACCTCATGCCCGATCATCGACACCCGCAGTATCTGCTAGACGTCCTCCGGAGTCACTGTAATCTCACTAGTCAGCAAATGAAAGGTGTTGTGCTCTAAGTGCCATCTCTCAGCCAGAGCAGTCAACGACCCACGATTTACCCCGATCTTGGGTAAACCCATCAATGACTGCAATTCGCATCGGATCACAGTAGTCTACTCATCATCTGACAACCATCCAGACAATGCAAGCACAAGACCAGGGTAAGTGCCGTGAAATGCGACTACCTCAAACTGGGCCTATTTTGGACCAAAACAACAATACATCAGTATCTTATCTACAACAAAGGGGCAGACTCCTAATCAACTAAGTGATTCCAAGTTCACAGCACACAAACATGTCGAAAAGATTAAACTTCTAAGTCTCCTAACCAGATACAATTCTAAAATAGAAGGGTACGATCCATTTTGCTAGATGTGATCCTGGAAATATAGGATGCGACACAGGATTTGCAGGTTGCGATCTGGAATCTCGGATGCGATTCAAAATTACAAGGGCTATAAAAGCTACAAAAATGCATAAAATTAAAATTTGCAAAATTCACAGGGTAGTTTGTCGAGCACCTACAGGCGGTGGGTAGTCGGCTGGGTGCTAATGTCAATGACTCATCTCAAAATGATGCTTCTTCACAGGGACTACCATCTTCTCTACAGAGCTCTCTGAATTACTATGGAGGAAAGTGAAAATGAATAGTGAAATGGTAATTTTTGAGGCTAATATTGGTCTTTTGAGCCATTTAGGAGTTTCAAAACTCCTCCCAGACAAGTACAAATTCACTTTTGTTCTCTTTATGATCAATTGGGAACAAAATCGAAGGTGCATAGGATTTTTTTAGCAGCACAGTACCATTCTTACGACACTTTCAAAAACTGTAGATTCACTTCATTTGTTTCGTAAAACTATCAATACTGCACAATTTATCATACATCTTGGTCTAACATCATTTTATCAGTCCCATCACTCATATTTTCATGTAATTAACTTGGTACTTGTGTGTTTATTTTTAAAACACACCTTCTTTTCCACTTCTTCTACTCCATTCTTTCTTGTCCTAACCGCTTCCTGCAAGTGATACATTCTTTCAACTAAGGGATTTTATTCTTTTCCTTCAATTTCGTTCCCGAGGGGGCATGATCACACTATCATCAATTAAATTTTTTCTCGAAACAACATTAAAATGACTTCGTTATCAAACAAACTAGGGGCATAACAGTTTCCTTGACTAAAGTCAGAACTGTTGGATAGAAAGCTTTGGTTCTCATAAACTGGATATCTTGTGTTTCCTCACTTTTAAAATATTTTTATTAATCTCCTGACAGCTTCATACTGGATTTTTGGACGACAACCAAGTTCAGAATCAATATTATCAATCTTTGGACAACAACCAAGTTCAGGATTGGTATCTTTAAAATCTTTTATTGATTTTTTGGACGACAACCAAGTTCAAAATCAATTCTATTAGTTTTGTTCGATCAAGTGCTAGACTGATCTCATCAACATTTTGTTCAACAACCAAGAACGGGATTCTTAATCTTTCTGAAGTCAAAATTGAAAACTTTCTTTAAATCAATGTGCTGCTTGCACATCAATTCAGAGAGGGGCAAATGTAACCACCTAAATTTGGTTTGTTCCAATTATGGACCCTATTTTCCTTAAGTGTGATCATACCCTTGATTATGTCCAAACGACCCTGTTACTGCTTGGCATAATTTTTCAAATCAATTTAATGTCCTAGGTGACTTTTATCACTAAATTATATTAACTATTATAGCCATACAGTTCAAATCAATTCAAACTAATTAAATCAAATCAAAATCAAATATGGCTATAGTATTTAATTATAAAGGAATTAAATAAATCCCTAAATCAATTACCCACTTGCAAAATAACCCATTCCCCTAGCCTATTTAATTTAATTAAAATGGCTATAGTCCCCTTAATTATTAAAAATCAATTAAATTGTTTAAATAATTAAATTCCTATTTTTGAATGAATTAAATAAGTTTAATTTATTTAATTAATATTCCCTTAAACCCCAACCTAACCTATCTCAACCACTTCTACCCTGGGTTCTAACCCTTCTCAACCTATTCACCCTTGCTAGTCTAATCATAATCCTAATTCTAATCCTAACCCACCTCCTAATGTCGTCACATTCCATTAAGGAATGATTAACAACTCAACCCACTTGAGAAAGTCAACTTTCTCAAGCATGAATTTCCTAAGGGACCAACTTGCCAAGTTGAACCTTACACCCTTCCCATGCTTCTTTAAGGCTTTCATTAATGCCTCATTAATGAAGATGCCTTAAGCCCATGTCTCCTCCATATTTCATTAATGCTCAAGGCATTAATGACTCTTACACCACTATTAATGAGTCCCTCAACTCATTAATGAGCTCTCTCTCTCTCTCTCTGTCTCTCTCTCTCTCTCTTATTCTATAAATAGAAGCCATTTTTGAGAGCAAATAAGCCTTCATCCATATTGTAAATACATTGTTATGCTAATGGAATAGACTTAGACTCATACTTCATTTCATAGTTTGTGCTTATACATTGTTATTATCTCCATTTTTAGACTAATATGCATTGCTCATTGAATAATAGCTTGTTTTAAACTAAATCTTTCATGCTAGGTTGTTTACGTCACTGGTATTTAGCATAATCTGAGGGCTTTTATGTTACATGCTACACTCATCCTAGTTAGAAATTAATAGGTAGATGCTAGGGTTTTATATGCTCATTAACCCTTTTTTTTCACTAACAAAATGACTTATTGAAGTGTTGTGTTGCAGATATTAGGTGCACAAATATACACACACAGTTTCTGAACTCTCTGTTCTGTTGGTCAATACTTCAGTTAGTCATCAATGACAACTAATTGTTCTATCAGTCAATACTTCAATTAGTCATCGGTGATAATTTAATGTTCCATCAGTGTGACTTTAGTTGTCATCGAGATTTCTATCCTTGTCTTTTTCATTAGGCAACACTGTAATTCTGTTTGTCAGGTTACACTATACTTTTCTTGTCGGGCAACACTATGACTTTACTCGTCGGTAATGCTATGCATTTTCTCATCGGGTAATACTATGACTTTGCTTGTTTACTTCGACCGTCGGTGTGCACTCCATCGGTGTATATAGTCATTTTGTGAATACTTGACTTATATACATTACTGATAGTATAGTCTTTGATTCATCAGTTCTTTGAAGTTTTTGGCAGTATTTCCATGACCTTATAGATTATATCAAGTTGACATCAATGAAAATACAATACATTAACTGATTTAATGCCTTGCATAATCATCAACTTAATATCTTCAAACATTCAATCAGTTATAGTTCATCAATCTCTCCCTTTGGCATTAATGGCAACACACTACATTATCACTCTATATTATCACTAATACAATATGAAATATAACAGTTGAAGTTCATCAAACTACCAATCTTATGTGCTATAATCGATACAAATATTTGGTTCTCGGTAAGCTCTTAGAGCTTAGGTTTGACTATTGTCGCTTTTTTTCTATCTTTAATCCCTTTACTGGATAGATGTAGAATCTTTCTTTCTTTGATGTGATGTGTTCTCCTTCTGTGTCAAAATTTCTCCCTTTCACTATTCTCTTTTCTTTTTCTCTTTTCTTTTGATGCCTCTTGTCAGCAATTCTCTTCCTTTGTATGTACTCTCCCTGTCTGATTACATCTCTCCCTTTGGATATAATCTCTTCCTGATGTTATAATCTCTCCTTGATGGATAAATATCTCCCTGAGGTGATAATGGATATAATCTCTCCCTTTGACAACAATGCCAAACAAATATTTTTGACAGTATTTCCAAACAAATCCTTTCTATCCATAATATATTCCTTGAATTTCCCAATCCATCAACAATATAACAACTGTGGTGCTCAGAGTAGATAAATACCTTGCTGTGTATAGATTTTTCTTTGAATTCCATCTTTGTTCTTGCATCAACATGAATGATATTCTGATAATATGTAGGCTGATGCAACCTTCTAGTCATTTTACTGACTAGTAGACAAGGGTCTGACCCCTAGTCTCTTTCTCAAGTACTCAAATGCATCCTTGGGCAATGACTTGGTGAAGATATCAACCAATTGTTCTTTTGATTGCACATACTCAAGTATCACCTCCTTTGCTTGAACTTGTTCTCTTAAATAATGATACTTGATGGCAATATGCTTTGTTTTAGCATGCATGACTGGATTCTTGGAAATGTTTATTGCACTGGTATTATCACAATAGATAATTAATGGTTCAATAATTTTCATATGCATACCTTCCAGTAACTGTTTGATCCATGCAATATTTGAGTAGTTTGCAGCAACAACAATATACTCTGCCTCTGCAGTAGATTGAGAGATGCATCCTTGCTTCTTACTGATCCATGAGACAATTCTGTCACCCATAAAGAATGCTCCTCCAGTTGTTCTCTTTCGGTCATCAATATTTCTAGCCCAATCAGCGTTGGTAAAGAGCTTAAGTTCAAATTTGCCTTCTCTTCTATACCATAAGCCATATTCCTCAGTATTCTTTAGATATCTTAGGATTATTTTCACAGTAGTCATATGTGATTCCCTGGGATTAACATAAAATCTTGCAACTATTCCTACTACATGTGCAATATGTGGTCTAGTATGTACAACAGACATGATTTTTCCAATCATTGATCTGTACAAAGTCTGATTTACCTCTAATGACTTGTCCTCCTTTGTTAGCTTACATCCAGTTTCCATCGGTGTTCCAACTAGTTTGGACTCTTCCATCTTGGATATTTTTAGCACTTCTTTGATGTATTTAGATCGTGTAATGAAAATACCTTCATCTTGTTGCATGATCTGTAGACCAAGAAAGAACTTGATCTCTCCAAACATACACATATCAAACTCTTTTCTCATTTCATTTGCAAATGATTTGCATAGCATATCATTGCCTCCAAATATGATGTCATCAAAAATATCTCAGCAATCAAAATGTTAGCATCAGTATCTTCCTTCAAATAAAGATTATTGTTTTCACTAGTCCTTACAAATCCAATACTTATGAGATAGGAATGAAGTCTTTCATACAAGGCTCGGGGTGCTTGTTTCAATCCATACAAGGCTTTGTGAAGTCTACATACCATTTTCCTCTTGTTTGGATCAACAAACCCTTCTGGTTTCTCAATGCATACCTCTTCCTCAAGTATTCCATTTAGGAATGCAGACTTGACATCCATTTGGTATACCTTGAAGCCTTTATATGCAACATAAGAAAGTAATATTCTCACTCTTTCTAGCCTAGAAATGGGTGCAAAGGTCTCTCCATAGCCAATCCCTTCTTCTTGGGCATACCCCTTGCATACTAGTCTTGCTTTGTTTCTGGTGACTTCTCCATTCTCATTCAGTTTATTCTCAAATATCCATTTTGTACCGATGACATTCTTGTCATCTGGTTTTGGTACAAGTGACCATGTCATGTTTTTCTCAATCTTCTCAATCTCTTCATTCATAACACTTATCCATTCATCATTATCAAGTGCAACATTGATATATTTTGGCTCAAAATCACAAATAAGACATCTTGTATTTAGAGACTTACTTCTAGTTCTCATACCAGCCTTTTTGTCTCCTATGATCTAGTTCTATGGATGGTTCCTTCTGACATATCTAGAAAGTATAGGTTCAACTCTTTGTCTATCATCTTGATCATCATTCTGTCATTCATTCTGTTCTCCATCACTTGGTATATCATCTTGAGCAATATCCTGATTGTCGGTATTTGTAGCCTGATGCTTGGGTGCAATGATCTATTGCTTGGGAGCTCTACATTGTTGGTCGGGTAGAGTGTCAGGTTCTTCATTGTAAACAAACCTGTTGTAGTCCTCTGGTTGTTTTGTGCTTTCCTTTTCATTCTTCTCTGTAAATTCATCTATCTTTACATTTGCACTTTCAACAATTTTGTTAGAGGCTTCATTGAGACATTTATAAGCCTTGCTCTTGGTGGAATACCCTAGAAATATTCATTCATCACTCTTGGAGTCAAGTTTTCCATTTCTATCATCTTTTAAGATATAACATTGACTGCCAAAATTTTTGAAGTAACTTACATTGGGTGTGTATCCATACCATAGCTCATAAGGTGTCTTCTTGGTGTCTTTCTTCAATTTTACTCTGTTCAATGCGTAAACAACAGTACTGACAGCTTCCCTCCAGAAGATTTGGGTGATGCCTTTCTCTATCATCAGTGTCCTTGCACAATCAACAATGGATCTGTTCCTTCTTACAACAATTCCATTTTGATGTGGTGTTCTCGGTGCAGAGACCTATCTTTTGATTCCATGCTCATGAAAAAAGTTAGTGAATTAATCTGAAATAAATTCCCCTCCTCTATCTGATCTTAATAATTTTAATTTTTTACCACTTTGTTTTTCAACCATTGCTTTGTACCATTTAAACATCTTAAATGCTTCAGATTTATCTTTTAGAAACATAACTATCATCATTCTAGAGTAATCATCAACAAAGAGAATAAAATATATATCACCATAATAACTCTTTGTGCTCATGGGTCCACATAGATCAGTATGTACTAATTCTAGAATGGCATCAGATGTATGGGTTTTGCTTTTGAAACTAGACTTTGTCATCTTACATTTTTGACAATTCTTACACATGATATTGTTGGGCTTAGTCATCGTCGGTAAGCCTCTTAAATTTCTCTTTTTGCTTATCTTTATCATGTTGTCAAAGTTCACATGACACAATATTTTGTGCCACAACTATATGTCTTTGTTTCTAGCCATTAAGCAAGTGGTGTCAGTATCATTCAAATAGAATAAGTTACCTTTTGTCTTCTCACCAGTACCAATCAGATTTCCCAATTTATGGAAGATCTTTGCCTTCTTATTTTCAAATGCTACTTTGTGACCTAAATTATTCAACTGAGAAACATTCAATAGATTATAATTCAATCCTTTCACCTAATAAGCATTTTCACATTTTATCAGGTTATTCAACATTATAGTTCCTCTACCTTCAACTGGACAAGGTGTATCATTACCCATTCTTACTGAACCACCATTGTAGTATTCAAAAGTCTCAAACTTTTTTTTTTCACTGGTCATATGGTGAGTGCAGCCACTATCTATGATCCATACATCATTTTTGCTAACTTTAGATATGAGTGCAGTTTCTACATACCTTTCTTCATCATCATCTGAATCATCTTTTACTTCCACAAACACCATCTCGATGTCTTCAACAGATTCAGTGTCAGTGTCATCGTATTTGCATTTAGCTAGGTAACTATCCTTCTTTCCTTTGTCCTTGTAGTGTCAGGTATCTCTTCTTTTTGATTGTCATTTTCTTCTGCAATCACCTATATCATACTTCTTTTCAAATGACCTGTCATTACTTCTGTCATCTTTTTTTCAGTTAGGACATCTTGTAGAAAAGTATCCAATCTCTTTACAATTAAAAAAAACAAGTGGTAATTTACCTTTGTATTTACCTTTTCCTCTCTGCATTCTTCTAGCCATAAGTGCTTCAATTTCATCAAGATCTTCTTCTTCACTTTCACTATCACTATCTTTTCTCATAGTATGTTTATGACTTGATTTACTTATTCTCAAAGAAGATTTGAATGCAGACTCTATGTTTGGTAAGACAATATTATCAAAATTAATCATCTCAAATGAAATCAGTCTTCCAATCAAACTATCTAGAGTAACATTTCTATTTGCTATTGCTCTCATTTCTTGTATGGAAGATACTCTAATAGCATATGTAGGAAGTAAGGTTCTTAGAATTTTACTTACCACTGTATCTTCTTCTAGTACAACTCCAACTCCTTGGATAGCATTGACTACCTCTTTGATTCTTGTGATGTACTATGTGATGTTTTCGCCTTCTTTCATTTTGAGATCATCAAACTTTCCTCTAAGGATTTCTGCCTTGGCTCTCAGAACATTTTTATCACCACCATGTACAAGCATCAATTTGTCCCACATCTGCTTTGCAGTCTTGCAAGTTTTGACATCTTCAAACTCAGCATCAGAGAGTGAGGAAGAAAGCTTTATCATCATGCAATTGTGCTCATGCTTCTCTCTCATTTGTTCAACTGTGGGTGGTCCTGTGGGCAACACATATTCATTATCTAAGTATTGAGTAACATCATTTCCAATACCTGATAAGTGGAGTCTTATTCTGCTTTTTCATGAAGCAAAGTTGTCTTTGTTCAACTTGGGCACATCTCACTTGTTCATCTTGTGATCTTTAGCTTAGGTCTTGAAACCTTCCTTCTAAGCACACAAGCTCTGATACCAATTGTTAGTAATAAATGAGAGGGGGGGGGGGGGAGGGNCTTAGGTCTTGAAACCTTCCTTCTAAGCACACAAGCTCTGATACCAATTGTTAGTAATAAATGAGAGGGGGGGGGGGGTAGGGTGAATCAGTGGCCTCAAAAATTAATCCTTAAATCAACCCTTAAAACTTATTACCACTTTTAAGCCTCTAGTTATACTGAGTCCTACAAGATGAATGCCTTGAAATAATTATAACAAATTACTACTTGTCAGAATTCTTTGTAAAACCTCCTTCTGTATGTTTACCGATAAGCAATCTTCTATTTACCGAAACATAGTAAATAACTAGAGTATACTGATCAATCCAGAATAACTTATGTGAATGCAAAATAGTAAAGTAATGAAACATAAACACATAACACAGATTTTTAACGTGGAAACCCTGTTAAGGGAAAAACCACTTGGTACCCCAAATTTTCACTCTTCTGAAGTGAGCTCGGTTAAGAGCCAACCTTGTTAAAGGTTACAAACACACTGTTATGTGTGACCTTGTTAGAGGATTTAAAAGATAGTTTGTCACTTAGTATCTGGAATCTAATGCTACCATCCTTGATCAAACACTCACTTGGCCTATTAATAGGTATCGGGCATATCCAATGCTACTTTCTATGACCAAAATTTTTGATACTCCTTAGGATGTATCTCAATTGTAGAAGACTTTTAAGTCCTGCTCAGTTAAGAGACTTGATGCTTCAATGGTTAAACTAAAATAGTAAAGTGATTTGTTCACACATACAACATGAATTGCAGATTTTCAGATCTATTGTAAGTGCATTAACTCTCTGATCAATATAATCAATTCAATACCTTTTCTCCACACTATTATGCTCTGTGATATTGTCTCACTATTCGTCAGTGTTTGCAAAATATAGCTCTTTCCTTAGCTTGTTAATCAAGTCTAAATGAAGACTTTCTTCTCCTTCAGAATATCTTTAGCATCTTTCCTCTTATCTCTTCTTCACCCCACAATTCGTAATAAATTATGTTGTCTCTTTATAGACATGATTTCACCATTTCTTGGCTTTCTTGATCTTGGCATGATCCACAATTCTCGCCACTTAGATTTAAAGAAAAACTCTAGTTTTATCTCGTAGAGATCTTTTTGCCAACTGGAGAAAGAAACTTTAAATCCTTTACTTATCTCTGACTTTATCTTGTTGAATAAAACAATGATAAGTATCAGTTAAGTCTATTTTTAGCTCTTGATAGCTAAGCATTTTGTCATTTCTGAAGTCTCTGTTCTATCGGTCAATACTTTAGTTAGTCATCGATGATAAATGACTATTCTATCAATGTGACTTCAGTTGTCATTAGGATCTCTGTCCTTGTCTTTTCCGTTGGGAAATACTATAATTCTGTCCCTCAGGTTACACTATGCTTTGCTCGTCGGGCATGATGAGCCAATCCAATGGCCATCTTTGATAACACTTTTTGCTGTCTTTGTGATAAAATTTACTTGCAGTTGATACTTGAACTTATGTTTTTTATATATATTTTATGTAATAAATGGACATAAGTAGGAAGTTAGATGGTGGAAAGGTTATGAAAGTATGACATTTGGAACTTATGATTTTATATAAAATGAAGAAGTAATATAACTAAATGAATTGTTCCCTTTTTATACTATGTTTGAGGGTAGTTTCCTTCCTATAGCTTATGTCCTAAAAGAGCATTAATTAAATTGAAATACTTTCTTCTAAATTTTAGTGATGAAAATATATATATGTGTCAAAGATGGTATGTGTGCGGTAATCATTTTTGTAGGAATCAGTGGAGGAGTTCTAGAATCCAACAGAGTGTCACTGAAGAAGTCAAGGTCAGGTTCTTTCACCATAGGCCTCGGGCTGAACTAGTCAAGGGCACATGAGCCAATATAAGCGTCATTAATAGATCTTTGCAGGAAGGCTGGGTCAATACAGTTCCTATTTTATGCCATGCGCAGATCTAAGAACCATCATGTGCTACATTCTAGGGTGATTTATTGAATAACTGCCATATTCTGTTATGAGATATTTTGTATTGATTACAATCCTCATCGAATGGAGTAATCCTAGATTTTAGTTGTAAGTTGTAGTTTCCCTTTAAATAAGATGATTGCTGAACTTTGAGCGGCACGTCAAGAGAGATAGAGATACTGTTGTAATTCAGAAGAGAGAAAATACAATCTTGTTTTCTGCATCTTTTGTAATCCATGTTTTATGAATAAGTAATGAGAGCTTCAATTTCTAGTATCTGAGATCTTGTTTATTCACACTTCCATGGGGGCCCACACAGGAGGTGAATCTAATTTGTAGTTAAGTAGGTTGCAAGTTATTTGAAGCAAGTAGGACTTTGTTGCTCTTGCAGCCATTAGTAACAGCACTAACGGTTGTTCCCGCAGCAAAGGCAGTTAGCTAGTTTACTGTTCCTTTAGCATAGGGTTAAACTTCTTATTCCAAGTAGGTTCCTTTATCTTTAGTTTAAACTATTGATATTTTAGTTCCTAGTTTAGTTTCATTTCAAGTATTTTCCATTTACTATAATGATGGCTTTTAGGATAGATTAGAGCATATACTTTGCAGTCACCATTTCAAGTTTACTCTCCTTGGTCAATAATTTAATGAGTTCAAAGTATTGTTTCTGGTAGAAAGGATGCATAATCCTTAACTATAAGAGGTATTATATAGAGCAGTCATTTTTGGCGCCGCTGCCGGGGATGGTGTCAATCTAATCTAGCCTCTAGTCATTTTAGGCCTAGTTTAGCATTTCTTTTTATGCATAGAAGAAGAGATCATCTTGGGCATTTCCTTCCTCAAGATCATCAATCCAAGCCATTTAATCTATTCCACCCTGAGCTTGAGGAACCCCAAGTTGTACCCATAGAAGTTGAAGAACCATTTGAGAACGTATTTGCTGATGCATTTGATCACTTATTATCATCTGACAAATCCCTGCAATTAGACGAACTATTTGCTGAACTAGAAGATCTCTTGCCATCACCAGGGCCTCCTCCAAGGATGGCTCAACCAAACTTTCCCTTCCCAATTTTTCCTCAGCAGGGAAATCAAAATTCAAAGAACATTCCCTCTGTAGCTTTGCCCAAGTTCTATGGCCTCATTACCGAAGACCCTGAGACTTCCCTTTTTGAGTTTGACATCCCTTGTAGGAGTTACGACTATACAACTGATGCACATAAGCTCAAGTTGTTTCCATCCACTTTGAAGGAGGCCACACTAAGATGGTTTATGGGCCTTGGTGCTAACGCCGTAGAAGATTGGACTGCCATGAGTAACATGTTCCTTTCAAAATACAAAGAATACTGTCGAGGGCGAGATTTGAAAGGTGATGACATCTTTAGGATGGCCTAGAAAGAGGATGAGACCCTGGAAGATTATGTTTCCAGGTTCATATAAAACCTGCAGCGTAACACTCAACATCAACTGAACAAGGACTCTCAGAAACACCTTTTCATTAAAGGTGTCAATGACGGGAGCATTGAGGCTCTGGACCTGATGGCTGGAGGTGACGTTACACAAAAAAATTGGGATGATATCAAAAATATCTTCCTGAACTACTCCTAGGCCACTATCAAGAAGGGTAGAGGAATTTGAGACCTACCACACAAGTCATCTGGCTCTAGGGTATCTAAGATAGAACTTTCTAATCTTCTATCATACTTCAAACAGGACATCATTAATGATGTCACTACTTAGCTGGACAACATGCAAGCTAGAAAGAAGGAGGATGTTGATGCTGTGCTCACTGAATACTACCCACATTGCAGGGAGAAGAAGATGAGTTGTAAATGCAAGACCATTGCAAATGTAGAGTCCCAGCCGATGCCTACAAAGTTCAAAGCTATCGATGAGAACAGAGAGGTGCTGTATGTTGCCCAACGCAGGCCATGGGCCCCATGACCAGGTATGCCCCAAGATCCTTTTTAAATTCCTAGCAATAATAATCCATGGTAGAGTTTTCCAAATTTAGGTCCCCATAATTTTGGAGGATATAATAATTGGCATCAACCTCAGTAGGGGTGGCACCAGCCCCATCAGGGTTGGCAGCAACCCCAGCAAAGCTGGCAACAACCCCAGTAAGGCTGGCAACCACCCTAGCAGAGCTGGCAACAACCCTAGCAAGGCTGGAAATAGCCCCAGCAAGGGTGGAAACAACCTAATCAATAGGCTAATCAACCCAATCAACAAGCCATAATGCCCCCTCCATAGCAACAAGCTTTAATGCCTCCTCCTGCAACCACTAATAATCCTCCTAAGCCACCACAACTGCCTGCCCAACCTAACCCTAATCCCAATAATAAATTGCCTGCTCAGCAGCAGAGCTATGCCTTGCATGACATTCATCTCCAGTCAGGAACTACTCTTGCTTCACCACAACACCCTGTCATAACTGAAGTGGAGGAGCCTCCTGTTGACCATGAAGATGTGTCAGCTCCTGTAGCCAAAGAGCCTCCATTTCCTTAGGGGTTAGCTAAACAAGCTGAACCCATATTAAACCATGCTGTAGTAGACTTACTTGACCAATTAAAGCATATAACGGTAAAAATTCCTTTCCTAGATGCTATCAAGGAAGTCCCTGCCTATACTAGAGCTATCCAGGAGGCTTACATTAAACAACCTGGATGGAAGAAAAAGGATCCCAAGACCATTCATGTCATCGGCCACCTATCTGATCTTATGTTAGACAAGTTGTCTATACCCAAGTATGCCGATCCAGGAAGTCCTGTGGTTACAGTTACCATCCAAGGTATACAAGTTCCAAATGCCTTAGTGGATTTAGGTGCATCTATAAATGTTATGACCAAAGAAGTCCTATCCAATCTAAACATTGCTGGTCTCTGAGACACACCAACCATTTTACAATTGGTTGATAGTTCTACTGTTAAACCTGATGCAGTAATTGAAGATGTTATAGTCACCCTACATTCTTGGGAGTATCCCATAGACTTTGTGATTCTCTCCCCTAAAGCTGATATGGGTGGATACCCTCTGATTTTAGGATGGCCATGGTTGGCCATTGCTGATGCCTTCATCACTTTCCGGTCAGGGAAGATGACCATCTCTAATGGCGTCAATACCAAAAACCTGACACTCTACTCCCCTGCTCAACCCATGTTGCAAGACGAGGATGCCATGTGGCTAGAATTAGATGAACTTGATCTAGAAACCAACTCAATATAGTAACTCATGGTAATAGGAAGAGAGCCATTTGTAGCTTCTAGGGAAGAAGATGAGATAATTTCATCTATCCTCACTAATAACTATGGCATCGATTCCCAGTTGTGTCCGCAATCAGACTGTATCTTAGAGACTATTTTGACCACTCCAAATGCCTCTCCCTATTCACTGTCCTCCAACTGTCTTCATCTCTTACTACCCCACGAACTGGCTTCACCTCCAATTGCTGAGTTGGCCATGATGGATAAGGTCATAAAAATGGAAATTAGTCCTGGCAAAGAATTGAATATCAGCTCTAACCTGTCATTACCACGTCAAAAAGATATCCTTTATCTGCTACAGGAAAACCAATAGGATTTTTCTTGGGATTACACCAACATGAAAGGCATAAATTCCAAAATTTGTACCCATCAGATCTATATAAGTCCAGATTATAAACCTGTCAGGCAGCCCCAACGAAGAGTCAATCCTATCCTAAGGGATATAGTCAAAACTAAGCTCCAAAAGATCCTTAATGCCGGGTTTATCTACCCAATTTACGACAGCCAATGGGTATCACCTCTTGTAATAGTGCCCAAAAAAGGACGTAAATGGCGCGTTTGTGTGGATTACCAGGAGCTCAATATAGTGACTAAAAAGGACCATTCTCCACTACCATTCATAGACCAAGTCCTTGATAACCTAGCAGGAAAGAAGTATTTTTCCTTCTTGGATGGGTTCAGTGGTTACAATCAAATTCAAATAGCTCTCGAGGATCAGGAGAAAACTACCTTCACCTATCCTTGGGGAACTTTTGCATATTCTATCCTCCCTTTTGGCTTATGTAACACCCAGGGCCACTTTTCAGCGGGCAGTCATCAGTATATTTTTAGACATATCTTCTGATTGTATGGAAATCTACATGGATGACTTCACTACCTATGGGAACACCTTTGATGAAGCCAAGGAAAATTTAGAAAAGGTCCTCCGAAGATTCCAAGACTATAATATCTCTCTCAACAGTGAGAAGTGTTTTATGCTGATGGAAGAAGGTGTCATGTTGGGACATTTTATTTCCTCACATGGCATCCATGTCGACCCCACCAAGATTTCAGTCATCAGTACTCTTACCACACCAGAGAAGCAGAAAGATGTCCAGAGTTTTCTTGGCCATGTTGGGTATTATAGACGGTTTATCAAGGATTTTAGCCAAATTGTAGCTCCCCTCTATAATCTGTTAAAAAAGGACTCTGAATTTACTTGGAATTCTGAGTGTGATAAGGCTTTCCTACAGTTGAAGGAAGTCCTAACAACTGCACCTGTGTTGTGCGGACCAAATTGGGGTTTGCCCTTCCATCTTCATACAGATGCTTCCGATTATGCTATTGGAGCAGTATTGGACCAGCAAGAGGATGCAATTGAACATGCCATTTATTTTATCAGCAAGAATTTGCAGGGCACTAAATTCAATTATACAGTGACAGAAAAAGAGCTACTTGCAGTAATTTATGCTCTGAACAAGTTCAGGCATTATATTACTGGTTACCAAATTTTTTTCCACACTGACCATTCTGCGATCCGATACCTGATGAATAAACCAGCTATCTCAGGAAGATTGGCTCGTTGGTTACTACTCATGCAAGAATTTGACATCACAATCATCGACAAGCCCGGGAAAGCCAATGTTGTGGCTGACTTTCTCTCTCGCTTGCACATTCCTAATGATCCTGCAGCCATAGATGACAATTTTTGGATGAACATTTTTTCCCATTGCAAGCACACAATCCATGGTATGCTAATCTTGCCAATTATCTCACAACTGGTCAAAATTTGGCCCATTTTTCTTCCAAGGAACACCGACTGCTAGCTGAAAAAAGTTTCAACTTTTCTTGGATTGCTAGTTTCATGTTTTACACTGGCCCAGACCAAGTTATGAGATGATGCATCCATGAGGATGAAACTTATGACATCCTCCAAGCATGTCACGATGAGCCATGCGGTGGCCACTTTGCAGCCAAAAGGACGACCTTCAAAATATTGACTACAGGGTATTATTGGCCGACACTCCACAAATATGCCACTCAGTACAACAAGAAATGTGATTGGTGCTAGAGAATGGGGAGGCCTACTAAGGCTGACGAGATGCCCCTGCAGCCACAGGTGGTGGTCACACCCTTTGATAAGTGGGGCATTGATTTTGTGGGTCCAATTGACCCTTCTTCTCAAGGTAAATCTTACATTGTAATCTATACTGACTATGCTACAAAGTGGGCCAAGGCTAAACCCATGAAGCATCCCCGGGACAAAAATGTTGCTAAATTCTTGTATGAAGCCATTTTTACCCGCTTTGGTGTTCCACGGGAAATCATCTCTGATCAAGGAGCACAATTCACTTCTAACCTCATCGCATCTCTAATGGAAGAATACCACATTCGTCATGCTAAGTCATCTCCCTACCATCCACAGGCCAATGGTCAGGTCAAAGTCACTAATCACAAATTGGAGGCCATCCTTACCAAAAATGTCGCTATTCATAAGAAGGATTGGGCAGCCAGGCTTCCTAAAGCACTGTGGGCTTACCGCACTACTTGGAAGTCTGCTATAGGATTCAACCCATTCCAGTTAGTCTATGGAAAGACGGCCATGATGCCTGTCGAGTTCAAACATAAGACATTGCAGACAGCATTGGAGCTCGACCTTGATCTCCCTACAGCTCAGCAGGAACGAGTTCTCACCTTAAATAATATGGATGAATGGAGGAAGTCTGCCCTGGCTTACACCAAACTGATCCAACAACAGCGTAAGCAGTGGCATGAAAAATTTATTAAAGATAAAGCATTTTCCATCGGTGATTGGGCTCTCTTGTATGACTCGCGATATCACCACACTCCTGGTAAGTTCCAAACCCGCTGGCTAGGGCCTTATGAAATTATTGCTGTATTATCCAATGGTGCTGTGTAGTTGTCGACCGTTGACCCTGTTCGCTTCAAGTTACTGGTTAATGGCCAACATCTTAAGCTATACCATAAACCCCAGAACAAGACCGAGTTCCTGCAGCAATTTGTAAGCACTATCAACCATGATCCTCCTGTAGCACAAGAATGTGAGCCACTCACTCATATTCATTCTTCACTTTGAGGATGATGTTCACTTCACTCCATAATAAATACTTTCTTCCCAAAAGTACCTTCTCCATAATAACAAAAACCTCACCTCACATTTTTCTCTCTTCCATCTTTTTCATTTCGCCGTATCACTCCATTCGTGCATATCTCATCATTGGCCGCTCTTTCCAGGTTCGTGGTACGATCTTTCATACATATTTTATATTTATTTTCTTTATTTAGGAGTTAGTGTTCTTTAATTTAATGCTCTTGTGAGACGTGGCATGGTGGGACCCGTGCTTTCACCTTAGTTGGGGGGGAGGTTCATTTATTGTTGTTTATTATTTCAGTCATTTCAACACTTCATGATATTTACTTCATGTCTTGTCACAACCCTTTTCCGCATGATTGCTGATAAATGTTTAAGTCTGTAACCTGTGATTATGTCATCAATTATCAATGAATTGAAAGTTATTAAGGGTTGAGTTAAAACAATAATGATTTGGATGCGACATGTTCGGGTGGCACATACCTTAACACACGCGAACAAATTATGAAAACCAATAAGCTCTACTTGATACGAGTGATCTTCAGTAAATCTTTCACCTCTAAATTTCCGCACCATCAATCTGAAAAAAAAAAGCTTGAGTCTGTAAAACAAATTCTCCATTACAAGGTTTGGCATACATCCTGAGGGGCAGAATTTTGACAGTGGCAGCTATGGGTGGGGATCTCCAAAGGCATGGGCTGTTTGATCACAGTGTTCTTTTAGCATCAGTAGCTAGTTGTGAAATTTTTTGCAGAAGAGGATGGTTAGACTACTGCCTGAGCCTCAATGGATTTGATGATGAAATCGCTCATGAATTTTTGAGTACTTTACAAGGTGGGTTTGCAGTAGTAAAAGGGTTGAAGGTTATACTACTACCTGAGCCTCAATGGATTTGATGATGAAATCGCTCATGAATTTTTGAGTACTTTATGAGGTGGGTTTGCAGTAGTAAAAGGGTTGAAGGTTGAATTCTCAGAGGAGATAGTGGCAGAGGTCACAAAGTTACCACAAGAAGGGGAAAATGGTCAAAGGAAATTGATGTACATTTGGCTAGGGCATAGTTTACTCTTCATGGTGACCCTCCTCTGGACGTTGACAAGAAGCAGGGTACTTTGAGAATCTCACTGCCTGAAGATTACATGCAGCCAGCCACCTTCGTCATTCAGTATTTCACTTGCGAAGGATGATATAAGTACCTTCATGGGATACATTTCAAAATTCAAAGTTCCCTATGCCATGACAATCGACCGATGAGTCTACCTATTTTTTTGTTCAATATTATTCAGAAACAAGCTGCTATGGTTCAAATAGGAAAAGTTCAGGCTGTGTCGCATCATTGTTTAATTAAAACTATAATAGAAAGAGAGTTGAATAAAAAATCCATAGGCACATGGGGAAAATTATTACAAATGGATAATTTAGCACCTAGGGTATTAGGCCCTAGAGGCCAAGGTGTCGGTAGAAGGGAAAAATCTGAAACGGGAGTTCATAAGGTTATCACAAGAATTGATCTTGAAGCCTCCTCCTCAAACCCAATACAGCCTAAAAGGAAGGCTTGTATCAAAGAAAATCTTTTTGCCACTAAGAAAAGGAGAAAATGTGGTAAAGCCACTATTACCCTTGATAGCTCTCCTACTGAGGAAATCCAGTCACCTTCTAAGGAAACCGAAAGAAAAACCCTAGGAGAAGAGGCAATAAATTCTGAACCACAATCTAGTAGGGAAAAGGAGAATGGTGCATCTAATGAAACCCTACCTAAAGCTAAAGAAGAGCCCATGAGAGAAACCCTTGTAGCCATTACGAAAAGGAAACGCACAAGTCCTCAAAGTTCTATTCAAACCCCCGTGAGGCAAAGTCCTTGATTTACCGCCACTTTTAGCAAAATTGTTGAGCCACCTACTCATACCATAGAAATTGAATCTTCCCAATCCATTGAACAACCTATCCCTGAGCCAATAAACCAGGAGTCAATAGAAATTGAAGGAATAGGTGATATTTCTGGGAAGGATCCTGAAGCAGAAAGGGATGTTTCCAGTGTTGGTTATATTCTTGTGGGAAGTGATAAAGAATCAGAGAATGAGGAAGGATTTGTTAATAGCCCTGGTATGCAAGATAACCTTGAGGATTCCATGGAAGAAGATTCAGATGACTCAGAGGGTTTGCCTACTGATGAATTCCCCATGCTTAACTATGAAGGGATTAGGGACATAATAGGATAGGTCAGTAAGGAGAATTTAGATATGTTGGCAAATAGAACTGAGATTTTCCAAGAGAATAATTCAATCAGAACTCTTGCTGTAAGAAAGGGTAGTCTTTTTCCACATCAAGATAAGGAAGAACAACCACATACCACATCTTCTCAGCCTAGGTCATCTGAAGTTGTACCTAAAATTTCCACTGAATGGATTGACATACTTCAGCAGGCTCCAATGCCACCAGTAGATTTGTCCACCAACGTTGCTGCAGGATTACACTTATACCAGAAATTCCTATGGGAAAAGGCTCAGTGGGGTATGGAAAAAGAAAAATTACAGAGAACCATTGATGAGCAGGCTCATCAACTTAAACAGAAAATAGACCAAGTAGCAATATTGGAGGAAAGGATTCAAAAGATCACTGAACTAATTCCTCAGGCAATGGCATGTCTATTGCCATCCCCAGTTTACACCTTATTTTTAAGAGAAAAATTTATCAATTTTTAGATGACCAGGGTTGTAGAGGGATTGAATCCTTCCATATCAACTCCACATGAACTGTATGATGCATTCCAGTCAGCCCCAACGGCCATCAAAAACTTGCTATGTGAGCTATACTTGCACAATTTTGCAGTGCCTAATAATCATGAGTGGAATTCTCTTTTGTATATAGGGGATGTTCAGTTAAGGGCAGTAATGTCCTGGGTTCAAAATGAAATAAGTAGAGAACATCAGGCTCTACCATATAGGAACAAAGAAATAGATATCCCATTAATGATTAGACCTGAGGTATAGGATTCTAGGAGGACTTATCTTGATTGGATTTCGATTACCCTAAATCCAAGTGGAGCTCAAAAGGTTAACCTAGTTAGGGAGCAGACATATTCAGATTGGGAACAACATTCAGTTCAGAGTATTGATGATGCAATTTTAGCATGTAGGCAAAGGTGGATGGGAATGTCACATGATCTGAGAATCAGGGAACCACATTCCCCTCAGAATTTAATCCTTGCTGCTCGAAGGGTTCCACGATATATATCAATGGGTAGAACACTCCATAATTATTGGATTCCACTAAGGTTCTAGTCACCTCTGTTCCTGCAATCGTTGATGGTAGTAAATGAATCGGCAAAGGATTATAGCATAGCCCAGGAAGAATAGCGTTGGGAAAGGCTGCAAAAAACTCATGGATACTTCGATCATGTGTATAATGAATCAGGAGTCAAAACTACCAGTGACTTGAGGGTACGAGCTTGGGTTCAGAACTTCATCATTGCTGTAGGCCAGCAATAGCTCAATAGGGGGGAATGACGAGCCAATCCAATGGCCATCTTTGATAACACTTTTTGTTGTCTTTGTGATAAAATTTACTTGCAGTTGATACTTGAACTTATGTTTTTTATATATATTTTATGTAAGAAATGGACATAAGTAGGAAGTTAGATGGTGGAAAGGTTATGAAAGTATGACATTTGGAACTTATGATTTTATATAAAATGAAGAAGTAATATAACTAAATGAATGGTTCCCTTTTTATACTATGTTTGAGGGTAGTGTCCTTCCTGTAGCTTATGTCCTACAAGAGCATTAATTAAATTGAAATACTTTATTTTGAATTTTAGTGATGAATATATATATATATGTGTGTGTGTGTGTGTGTGTCGAAGATGGTATGTGTGCAGTAATCCTTTTTGCAAGAATTTGTGGAGCAGTTCTAGAATCCAGCAAAGTGTCACTGAAGAAGTCAAGGTATGGTTCTTTCACCATAGGCCTTGGGCTGAACTAGTCAAGGGCACGTGAGCCAAGATAAGCATCATTAACAAATCTTCACGGGAAGGCTGGGTCAATACAGTTCCTATTTTATGCCATGCGCAGATCTAAGAACCATCGTGTGCTACATTCTAGGGTGATTTATTGAATAACTACCATATTCTGTTATGAGATATTTTGTATTGATTACAATCCTCATCGAATGGAGTAATCCTAGATTTTAGTTGTAAGTTGTAGTTTCCCTTTAAATAAGATGATTGCTGAACTTTGAGCGGCACGTCAAGAGAGATAGAGATACTGTTGTAATTCAAAAGAGAGAAAATACAATCTTGTTTTCTGCATCTTTTGTAATCCATGTTTTATAAATAAGTAATGAGAGCTTCAATTTCTAGTATCTGAGATCTTGTTTATTCACACTTCCATGGGGGCCCACACGGGAGGTGAATCTAATTTTTAGTTAAGTAGGTTGCAAGTTATTTGAAGCAAGTAGGACTCTGTTTCTCCTGCAGCCATTAGTAACAACACTAACAGTTGTTCCTGTAGCAAAGGTAGTTAGCTAGTTTAGTGTTCCTTTAGCATAGGGTTAAACTTCTTATTCCAAGCAGGTTCCTTTATCTTTAGATTACGCTGTTAATATTTCAGTTCCTAGTTTAGTTTCATTTCAAGTATTTTCCATTTACTATAATGATGGCTTTTAGGATGGATTAGAGCATATACTTTGCAGTCACCATTTCAAGTTTACGCTCCCTGGTCAATAATTTAATGAGTTCAATGTATTGTTTCTGGTAGAAAGGATGCATAATCCTTAACTATAAGAGGTATTATATAGAGTAGTCAGGGAAACACTGTGACTTTGCTCGTCGGTAATGCTGTGCATTTTCTCATTGTGTAACACTGTGACTTTGCTCATTTACTCTGACCGTTGGTGTGCACTCCATCGGTGTATACAGTCACTTTGTGAATACTTGACTTATATGCATTACTGATAGCATAGTCTTTGATTCATCGGTTCTTTGAAGTCTTTCGTAGTATGTCCATAACCTTATAGATTATATCAAGTTGACATCAATGAAAACACAATACATTAACTAATTTAATGCCTTGCATAATCATCAACTTAATATCTTCAAACATTCAATCAGTTATAGTTCATCATACATGGCAATACCAATTCAGTTCTAGGCGTTTCTTCAACCAATTGCATCAGTTCTTGGGCATTGACCTATCTCTCCATCACTTCTTCTAAAGTTTCCTGCTCCACTAGTTGTACATATATAAACCCATGATAGTCTTTGGGTTCCTTCTTGCTAGATTCATCATTTTTCTCATAAAATTTATCTATTCTTACACTAGCACTTTCCACTATCTTATTTGTTCTCTTGTTCAAGCACTTGTAGGATTTTCTCTTAGTGGAATATCCTAAGAATATCCCCTCATCACTTATTGGGTCAAACTTACCTGTATTTTCATCTCTTTTTATATAGCACCTGCTCCTAAATTTTTTGAAATAACTTACACATGGTGATCGACCATACCGCAACTAATAGGGAGTTTTGTGTGTACCTTTCTTCAACTGAACTCTATTTAATGTGTAAACAACAACACTAACTTCTTCTCTCAAAAATTTCTATGCAACACCCTTCTGAATCATTAATGTCCTAGCACAATTAATGATAGATCTATTTCTTATTTCAACAATACCATTCTGTTGAGGTAATCTAGGAGCTGACATTTGACTTTTGATTCCTTGTTCTTCACAATATGTAGTGAACTCAAATGAAGAAAAATCAACTCCTCTGTCAGATCTAATAAATTTCAGGGTCTTATTGGTCTCCTTCTCCACTCTGGCTTTGTAGATCTTAAACATGTGAAAAGCTTCAGATTTGTCTCTTAAAAATAAAACCCACATCATTCTAGAATAATCATCAATAAGAAACATGAAATATCTATCACCATAGTAACTCTGAGTTCTCATTGGATCACACAGATTAGTATGAACTATATCTAAAATAATTCAGAAGAATAATTTTTATTGATGAAACTAGACCTAGTTAACTTCCCAAGCTGACATTCTTTGCACATTACATTGTCTGGTTTCACTAGGTTAGGAAAACCTCTCACTATCTTCATCTTACTAACTTTGATCAAGTTATCAAAATTTACATGAAAAAACCTCTTATGCTATAACCAAAATCTTCAACCTTAGCAATTAGACAACTCTTAAAAGTAGAATTCATATGGAACAAGTTACCTATATTTTTCTCACCTGTAGCAATCAGTTCTCCCAATTTCCCAATAATCCTGCATATACTTCCATTCCACTATAATCTATATCATTTTTTATTCAACTAAGAAACACTTAAAAAATTGTATCTCAGGTCATCAAACCAGTAAACATCATCACAAATTATTTTATCACTCAAAGTGATAGATCCTTTACCTTTTACCAAATAGTGAGCATCATTCCCAAATCTTACCGAGCCTCCATCACACTCTTCCAACTTAATGAATTTTCTTTTATCACTGGTCATATAATGAGTGCACCCACTGTCAATAATCCAGTTTCCATTGTGATTCATGTTACAAACAAAATCTTTATCACCTTCTTCTAAGGGTTCTTTCTTTACTGCAACAAACACAATTTCTTTTTCATCTCTTCCATCAGATTCCTCATCGATAACACCTCCTCAGTTAGGAAGCATACTTTCTTGTTTTTATCCTTGAATATTCTTGGCTTCTCCTTCCTTCCATTGTCTGGGCATATAGATGCAATATGTCCAATTTTGTTACATGCAAAGCACTTGAAAGGAAACTTACCTTTATATTTACCTTTTCCTCTAGGCATCCTTCTAGCAAATAAAGCTTCCAATTCCTCATGTTCTCTTTATTCAGACAAGATGGATTCATAATCATTAGAGTAACATGTTGAAGAACTGTTAGATATCTCCTTTCCTTTCCTAGTTGGTGCAAGATTCAATGATGACTTGAAAGAAGCTTCAAATTTAGGCATACTATTATCATAATTGCTTAACTCAAATGCAGTTAATTTCCCTATTAATGCATCAAGAGTAACAACAAAAGTTCCTAGACATCTGAGCTCTTGAATAGCTCAAATTCTAATAGCATACTAAGGTAGTAAAGTTATCAACATTTTTCTTACCACATCCTCCTTAGGAAGATTACCACCAGCACCTTAGATAGAAACAACAACTTCTTTGATTCTTTGAGTGTATTGTTCAATGTAATCATTTTCTTGCATCCTCATATCATCATACTTTCCTTTCAAACTATCAAAATTTGCCTTCTACACATGTGGATCTCCACCATGGACAATATTCAAATTCTCCCACATATCATTAGCAATATTCAAGTCTTTGACATCAATAAACTTAATATCTAAAAGAGTAAAAGCTATAGCTTCCATAGTAGCAGTATGTTCTTGCCTTACCTTCAATTGATCTGCAGTGAGGATCCCTAAAGGGACAATATACCTATTAACCACATGATCCCAATATTGATCACCCATACCTTTAAGATAGAGCTTCATCCGACTGCACCAAACTGAGTAGTTCTCTCTTGTGAATTTAGGACCTTCCTTTCTCATCATCTTCAGATCTTTACCTCAAGTTGTTAAGCTTCACCACCACAAAGGACCAACGCTCTGATACCAATTGTTAGTCTTAAAACCAGATTACTAAGAGGGGGGTGAATTAGTTTTGTACAAAATAATCCAATCTTTTCAACATCTTAAACATAAAACAACATTCACAAAACTATCCTTAATCAAAACAAATGAAATCCATAACCATGAAAGTCCATCCACAAATATGACACACACATTTGTCTCATGGAAACCCAAATAGGGAGAAAACCACCGTGGGAATTAGTACCCACTAAATGATGTACTTTTATGAAGTACGCCCTGTGAGGAGCTTAACTTTTTTAAGAGTTTACAACAACATTGTTAGGTGCTACCTAGTTAAGGGATTTTCCTTAGGCTATTTAAGACCTTTACCCTGTTAAGAGTAGCCTTGTTAGATGACTTTAAACACTTGATAAAGTGTCATCTTGTTAGAGGATTTATAATTAAGATTTGTTAGGATCTACCTGGGTAAGGGATTTAACTTGCTACAACTGTTAGGGAACAACATAAACAATGATCTATAGAATAACACTACCTCTTCTTGATCAGATCCACTAAAGCACACAATCTCTTCTCAACACACTTAACTCTTATCTGGCTTGATCGCAACTCGCACTTTGCACTGCACTTGTCCAACACATGATCGACACATTTACCTTCAACTTCATCCAATATATATTGAAATTTTAAGTACATCGCCTTAATCAAACCCTAAAGTAGAATTCCAAAACATCCCGCTCAAATCCATTGCGCCACACAACAAAATTAATGTACAAAACATATTTCCAAGACCGCTTTGGCTAATACCATGATTTACATAGACAATTGTGTCAAGGAGTCAAATATGTTTTGACAAAACATAAGATTACTCAAGAATCTTCACCACACGCTAGCATCAAACAATGTGATGCCAGATCATCACCTCCAATCATAAAGAAATGTCACTAGATCATGACTAACTCAACTGAATCCATTATAACCTCAACACTAATCACCAATCAAAGATTTATCAATTGTCTCTCAAGAACACAAATACTGTAAGTTGTTAACAAATTTTTCTCTGTTCACCGATCATCTATCCTTGACACCGGTCACTCAACTTAGTTGTGGTTGCAACTATTGTATCTGAACACTATTGAAAACCATATCCTGTAATCACGCTACAAGATACAACAATGATTTGAAAATACACTCAAATCATATATCATATGTCATTAAATGTTCTAGTAGTTGCACTGTTATACTTCAATCAATCACAACTTCCACATAAGACCACTTCAGTAGTAGCGGTCATGCATTAGACATCTAGAGACACACCTAAGTCTCCCATAAAGACAGAAACCAGTGAAACTCACTACAATACTTCATTCAACACAACTATACTACTTGGAAACACACTAAGAACACAAAGTCAATAATTGACATCCATGAAAACATAATATCTGATCATCCTATAATCAAATATACATCATGACATCTCCAAAACTCTCTTACCATCATTGCAACAGTTATGCCAATAATTATCTTCTCTTTTCTTCTTCTATTTATCTCTAACCGAACTTTTTTCCACCAAATAATAGCATGATCATGTAGCTTGGTCTTTGCAAACTTGACCCTTACAATATCTCTCACTTATTTATACTCAAAATATTCTTCCACATCATTGATCTATTTGATCAACTCTTTTGGATTAAGATTCTAGAAAACATGGAAACTTCAATCTATAGCCTTTTTCTAACCTTTGAAATGACCCTAAAAAGCCTAGTGTCATCAAGATCTCTGGACGCTTCTTGTTCTTCTTCAAATTATCCTTCTTCTTTAGATTCGTCCTCACTTTCATCTCTTTCCCTAATATGAGCTCCTATTGTAGTGCCAAAATTTTTCCCAGAGGGCTCTAAAACCTCTTTTTTCACACAAGCGTTTATTCCACCACGATTCCTTCATAGAGGTATTTTTATCACTTATCTCACATGCTCACGACCACAATCTTGATACAAATTTCCTCACATTCGGTGACCTATTTAGAACTCAAAAATTTCTTCTCTGATACCACTTGATGAAGGGTACTCCCCTTACAAACCCAACAAGAACAAAGAAATAAAAAGAAAAATGCAATGAAGGAACACTTGATTTCTACTATCCCAATGAAATCACACTATAGTATTCATAAAATAACATGCTACAACCATATGGACATTATCATTATAGTAATTTGCATGTCAAAGCCACAATCTACACTGCTAGAACTATCTTTTGTCACCACATTTCATCTTCTTCATCTAGAATGCATTACCGCCATAGAATATTCTGGAAAGTGAAATGCCCTAATTTCGGGTGTCCAAACCCTAACCAACCAATTTTCAACTTAAGAAAATATTTTATTGGATTTTTCTTAGTCAAAATTTTAGGAGCCATAACTTACAATCTGATTGTCAGATCTTTAATCATCATATATAGATGGAAAGCTTGTGACGAGACTTATAGGCGCTAAGTATGCATAAGCTAATTCAGGTCATCTTTAAGCACATACGAGGCATCTAAGGGACTCAAAATTTTATTTGAGGTTTTATTGGAGAAATTTGAAGAAAACTCAAATATCTCTTGAATACCACAATATATTGGGGTAATTCATTTACCAAATTTTGTACAAAAATGACTACTTACTAAAAATAGTAACCTTCCATTTTCAACCCTTATTGAAAAATTAAATTAAATTTTTGGATGATATAAGATTTCTCATACACCTAGATGCTTTAGAATCACTTTTGGCCTCACGAATACACCATCTGCATTTCAAAGTTTGATGAGCTCTACTTTTATGTCAACTTTGGAAGAAAAATATTTTGGTGTTTTGTGATGGCATCTTAATATATAGAAAAAAATGGGAGGAACAATTCGCATGTGAATCAAGTTTTTTTCATTCTTGAACAACATCAACTTTATGCTAAGTCATTCGAGTGTGCTTTTGGAGCCAAAGAGGTGGATTTCCTAGGTCATATTCTCTCTTAAAGGAGTCAAGGTGAACCCTCACAAGATCAAGATCATAATAGTTTGGAAAGATCCTCAAGAATCTACCAGGTTTTTTAGGGTCTGTAGGTGGTTGTTGCCAATGTTTAAAAAAATATGACAACATAGAAACATCTCTCACAAACTTATTGAAGAAGGATTCCTTCTAGTAGAATGTGGTAGCCATGAGGATGTTTGAGAAGCTAAAGGAAGCCATTTGCACAAATCCAATTCTAACTACCCCAATTTTTTCATGATGTTTCTATGTGTGCGTGTGAAATTGTGCCAAATACCTGAGTTGCAAACACACACTTCATTAAACCATTACGAGGTTAGCATATTAGAAAATGACAACATCAGAAAGACTAAAATAACTAAGGCTAATCGACATCGGCTCATTGCCTTCTTGTAGGCAGGAGTTTGAATCTTGCTCTCAGGTCATTGCAAGAAACAGTGACTACACCAGATCCTAAACGAAGGATTTGAAATAGCTAAAATGATATGATTCTAAATGATATGCGAATGCAAGATTGATCCCAAGCTAACTAGATTGATTTTAAAGCACCAAATGAAAGATGATGATTGATTTTAAAGCCCAAATCAAAGGTGCTCTAAGATTAAGAAGTTTGCATGATTGAAAGTAAATTAACAATTATTCAATCAAAAAGCTATGAAATGCTAAAATGCTTGAAAGTTTAAGAAATGAAAATTGCATAATAACAATAGCTAAAGCTAGGATCCTTTGTGAAGGAAATGAAGCTCTCTTTTATAGAAAATCTCTCCCAAAATCGACGATCGAGATTAGAAGAAATAAGTGGCTCATATTCGATTTGAGGAAGCACAATCCATGTGCAAGCAATTTGATTGGTCAAAAGATTCAGTCTTTTTGGAAACTTCCAAAATCATTTTCAGTTAATAGCTTTGTTTCCAAAATGATAAATATATAAGATTAAGTTAACTGAATAAAACATATTTGTTTCCAAAATGAGAAAATATAAGATTAAATCAACTGAATAAAACATATTTATTTCCAATTGAGAAAATATAGCATTAAATCAATTGAATAAAAGAAATTTATTTCCAAAAATAAGTTGATGACATCATATGCATTTTTAAAGATTTAATTAATTTAAATGCATGTTTTAATTCAAAAATCAGTTGATGACATCATATGCATTTTTAAAGATTTAATTGATTTTAAATGCATATTTTGTTTTTATTAATTAATTTAATTCCTTTTTGAATTGTATTGACAATTTTGTAATTTTATTTAATTAATATATTAGAATATCAATTAAATAATTAACTTAAGGTTTATTTTCCAATATATTATGATTTTAGAAATTAATTAATTAATCAAGTGTGATAATTGATTAGAACCTAGGGTTCAGGTCATATTAGCTTGAATTTGATGAATTGCCTGTTTGATTTAGGACTTAGGGTTTATCAAGATTAGGGTTTCTTGATATGAGACTGAGATTAAGGGTCTAGGGTTTAGGTGACCACTTTTAGGTCATTACATTTGCCCCTCTTTGAATTGATGTGCGATTAGCGCATTGATTCAAAGACCTGTTAGCGAGAAGACCTAGAACAATTTGATTTGAAGCGATGAAACCATTCTTTTGAAGAAGACCGACTTCGAGCTTGATTGGAAGAAGATCAATCAAAATATATAAAATAGAATGCTTAGTTTGATTTGAAGCGATGAAACTAGACATCACTCTTAAACGTTTTGATTGGTTTGAACGAATAACCAGTTTGATTTGAAGCAATGAAACTGATTACCGTTAAGAGATTTGATTAGCAAGCAAATTGACTTGATTTGAAGCGATGAAGCCAATTTGATCAATGTATCTGGTTTCAATAATGAATAGCTTGTATAAGACCAATCTTGTCTGGTTTCGAGTGTGTTCACCACTGTATAAGACCATTGATTAGGTTGCCTTTGATTTTAAGATGATCTCAACATGATTTGATGCGATGAAGCTGAGATGCCCCAAGCGATGGGGTTTTGATTGAGGATGTGATCACTGGAATGTTGATGTCCTGATCCTGCTCCCTCGGGAGCAAAATCAAAATATGGCTAGGTGCCCCAGTGATGAGAAAAAATTTGATTGATAACATGATGCAAGAAGAAGTTGATCTAATTAGAAAGAGGTCCCAAGTGGTTAGGACAAAATATGTACTTGATGGGAGGTCCTGTTGACCAAGATTGACCAAAAGTAGGATACATGGATTGACTAGAAGAAAATCATGAAAGATTTCCATTGGTTGTACAAGCAGTCAGCTATAGTTGACTGAAAAATTCAAACATCAGATTTTGATTTCGATCCTGAAAATGGAATAGGACAGTCGAATTAGTGAGGGGTGTCATTTTCTTGTCAATCAACACACAACTGACCACTTGGAAAAATGAAGATTGATCGATGAGAACCTCAGATCCTTCACATTGTAGATAGATATCGATATTATGCAGATTTCAACACCATGCAGATGCAGATGAAAGACTAACATGAATGCAACCTAAGGTGTAGTCAATGAACCTTTAGCAGTGAATTTTTTCATCATCGAGCATTTTTGGAACATCAAAGTCGATATAATCCTTACTGGTGCCACTGCGACCATATGAATATGAATATGAATTTTATCAGATTAGATATGAGAAACTAACGTAAGTATCGGGGCACAAAAGCTGAGATGAACCGAACGCTGTTTCTAGTTGATGTTGCAAGAGAACACCAGTATCGAGGCATTCAAAGCTAAGATAACCATGAGTGCAATCTTGCATAAACAAGCAGGGAAATAACAGTCAAGGAGATAGTTTCGACCTCACCTTGGTGTACAAATAAACAAGATCGAGGGATGTGAGGCTTTTCCACCTTAATTCAGGAGATCTTACCAAATACACCCTGTTTATTTGACATTGTTGGATCATTGGGACCACACCAAAATACAGTAGACAAAAAAAATATTAATGAAAATCAATGAGAACAGACAACATACAAAGAGAAGTTCAACATACTTCAGCCAGTTTCAAAGTTTTTGGATGTGTATATGTATGAGGTGTTGAGAAACACCGTCGTGCTTGTGAGTGTGATGTGTTTGATTGCTATCGATCCGTTGTTTATGTTTGTGGTATCCAATGTGTGTTAAGATACACAGATGTGTCCAAAGATAGTGTTAAGAAAAGCTTTTGATTAGGGTGTTGAGAAACACTTGTTCGCATTAGTAGCGAGTTGTCCTTCAGAAATGACAAGATTACTGACTCTAGTGTAATCCAAAGAGGTGAGATGATGTGGAGACCCATGCCCCATGGTAACAAATGTTGATTGTGATGACTGACTTGACTCATATTGCAAGGACAAATCTGATTTGATTGCCCCCAAACTATGACTTTGGATCAGTTTCAAGCCAAGAGGGTTCTTAGAAGAACCATAGTGTTCATTCTCAAGAAAGATCACATTGGTTTGCCCCCAATGTATAGCGAGGTAAAGGTCATTGCAGATGGATTAGAAAGTTGATGGATGAGGTGAAAAGACAATGATGGATGAAGAGGGTGAATGCAACCCTCAAAGACAATCTCCTCAAGATAACCCAAGCTAGGGAAAAAAAAGTATAACAATGTAGGCTCATGGGGCGGTGCTGGATAACATATAGGATAATGACCTAATGTGATGAAAAGCATGTGGTCCAAATGATTGGACATGTCAAGAAGTGTTTTATGAGAAAATATTTTTCAATTTTGATCAAGACCAAGGGGTCAATTTTGGATAGGATATAGCTATGATAGTGCGATCGAGATAACAGGTGATGGAGGTTTAAGTGGACAGTTTGGATTATGGTAGGAATTCTCAGAGATAGGGAGGATAGGCTAGGGATAAGAAAGATCATGATAGGGTGCCATGGATGAGAGAAAGTGAATAGGATGATGGAAAGGATAATGAATGTCAGGATACATGCGTGTTCATGGATAGGCTCAACCTTGTCAAGATCACCAGAAGGAACATGGAAGCTCATGGACTAGCTGGATGTAAGATATGATGGATAAGATGACATGGAAGGAACTTGCTCCCAAGTGAAGAGTGAAAGTAGTAGGAATTACGCATGATGCCTATTTACCAGGTTTTCATCATGGTACTTATCCAAGGCGCCACAAGAAGTGGTTTTCACCATAGGATGGATTGATTTATCTTTACTTTTGCTACCATGGTGCTTGTTTACCAGGTTTTCACCAAGACACTTTTTTTTTTTTTTGTACTTTTGATTTTATGGAGGAACTTAAGCTTCTTGCTCTTTAGATAGTGATCCTTTAAAAGATGTGCTATGATGGGCCAAGGCCATTGAAAGTATGCTCAAAGATGTTGATAGGGTGATGGTAGGGAAGATTGATATGAAGGATAAGGGAGGTGGTAGCCAAGGATTTATGTGATGGATTGTATAAGAGGAATGGAAGGATATGGGATGGATGGGTAGGAGGTAGGTGCGGGATATTGGATAGGGTATTGAAGGGTTTGTTTAGAGGTAGATGGAAATGGTGAGAAGATCAATATTGACACACACCTTGAAGGGTAGTGGACAGATGAAGGAAAAGTGGATGGAATAGCTTGAGGCTTTGATGTATGAGTGGATATGGATCTTGGTACACGAGGACCCAAGATGGATGGAGAAGAGGGTGAAGTATTCAAGGTAATGGATTTTGGGACATGAGGACCCAAAATAGAGTTAGAAGATGGGAGATGTTTAGATGGAGATGAAGTGGAAGACTTTGGAAGCTTGGATGTCAACTCTGGCTTCTCCCTTTTGTTCAAGCCTTTTAAGAGAGACTTGGGAATCCACATAGCTTCTGATTTTCTTTTTGTATCCAAGTCCTTTAGAAGAGACTTGGGAATCCACATAGCTTTTGATTTTCCTTTGCGTTTGGATGATTTAGAATGCAGTTCTTCCGTGATGGATTTAGGAACCCATATTTTCTTTGATATTATTCTTTGCTTAGATTTAGAACGCAATTCTTCCATGATGGATTTAGGAACCCATATTTTCTTTGATTTTATTCTTTGCTTAGTGGACCCTTGTGGTCTCTTGAATATTTCCTTTTTCTTTGTAATCACATGTTGATTAGACTGGACATAGTGATCTTCATATATAAATGGATTCTTGTATTTCTGATTTCTTCGTTGCACATTCAAATTGCTTCCAAAAGACCTGGAGAGTGTGGATGAATAGGGCTGATATGGATGGTTCATATGGATGGGTCGATAGGGAGGGTTCAAGGATGTATGTCTTTGTTGATCTTGATAGGAGATAGGGTAAGCATATGACAAACTAGTAGTTATAGGCATGGTGTATGGAGGGATATAAGGACCCAATATAGATGGAAGGTTTGAGGGTTTCAACTTTGGGATATAAGGACCAAGGATGGATTTAGAGGATGGAGAAGGATGATGCTTACATTTGAAAGGAGGGAGATAAGGTGTGGAAGGGATATCAACATTTTTAGAGTGATCTTCATGACCAAGGCTCTTCTCTTTTGAATTCATCTTTATATCAATAGGTGCATGAGTAGCTTTGATAGGAGAAATTCGGATAGGAGCAACTGAAGCTTGAGGGGATTTATTGTTCTGCAAGGGATTTTGAGGAATGATGGTTTCTAGATATGGAATAATACGACAAGGGGATGATCGGAGGATCTAATCTTGACAAGGATCTTTAGATGGTTTAGAAAGGGTATTTTTCTCTTGATTTTCAATAGGCTCATTAGAGATGGTGGAAATGATATCTTGATCTTGCTTGGGAGATGGAGGGATATCTTCATGGAAGAAAAGGAAGGGGATGATAAAATCATCACAAGACTCTTGAGATATGTGACTTTTGTCAACTGTTGGATAAGGATGAATGGTTTCGTGATCTTGATCATTACTGATATTTGTTTCTTCACACTGTGGATTTCCCTCTTGACATGGAGCCACTTCTAAGGATGAGGTAGGAGTTTTGATCTGCATGAGGGATTCTTGAAAGGCTAATGGAGTATCATTTTGAGTAGGCATGATAAGCGTTGAAACACATGGAAGCTTTGGGTCTATGATTTTTGAAGCCTGAGAAAGACTTGCAGACGTATGCCGATTAGCTTGGATCTCTTTAGAGGTAGTCCTTGAGGGTAAACATAGTCGTCATTAGGCTTTGTTCTTGATAGAGATGGTGTGTCTGGCTTTGAAGCTTTAGGAGATGGAGGAATGGTAGAAGAAGTAGATGTGATATGTGAACCATTACTATACATGGATTCTTGATATTGATAATGCTTGAGATTAGATGAATCATTAGGATTGTCCGGTTTAATTATGCCATCATCAAGAAGATCTTGGATTTTATGTCTTAACTCCATGCAACCTGAAGTTTTATGCTCATTGCTTCGATGATATACACAATAGGTACTCAAGAACTTCAATCCACATGATATGACTTGAGGTAATGTGATGAGGTCACGCTTAAGAATTTCTTCCAATGTTGATTCATAAGATTTTCCCAAAGGAGTAAAGTCCCTCTTGCATTTAACCCAAGGTTTTTCTTTCATGAGGTTACTAATCCCTTTGGAGGGAGACTTCGGGGTATTTTTAGCAGCTTTTAGCGCTTTGGAGCCACTCACTTGAGCAAAGATATGATTGTCATACCAAGGTTTCTCCATGTTGGAAGGAAGTGGAGAGATGTGAGAATCATGATCAAATAGAAAAGGACAGGTTGATCTTAACGAGGATTGGTTGGATTGTGTATCTTTTCCCCCCTTTAATTCTTGGAGTTCAGATTTCAAAGTTTGAAGTTGTTTTTATAAAGCTGCCATAAGAATCTCTTCGTTTGCATTGTTAGGACCATAAGGTTTAGTCCATTTGCTTTTAGACATTGTAAGATTGTCTTGATGTGCTTGTTTAGAAGATTGAAGAGAAGGTATGATGCATCAATTGATTTCCTGATAGGTGCTGAAGTTATATCTAAAGTGCCGACTAAGTCCAAGACTGAAAGAAAAAAGACATAATGTCCAACTGAGAGAGAGAGATAGAAAAGACTCTGATCTTGAGTCAAGGTTAATGAACCTGCTCTCACAACTCAGGATAAGGACAATGCAGACAAAGATGATTAAGATAACAAGTCACTTGGACTAGCACAACAAAGTCAGATTTTGAAACAACAAGCGAGTCAGACTATCAACTAATTGTAGTCAAAGACAAACTAGAAGTGATATTGTGAGAACATAGATTTTGTGAAAATTCAGACAGAACCATCATGACAAAATATCAATTTGGACAACAATTTTTAGAGTTTTGACACTAGATGCAGAAACTTGGACAAGAGTTTGACAATTTAACACCTAAGAGTGTAGATTTTAAGTTGTTTGAGTGTTTTGATGTTTGTTTTAAATGTTTGGTTTTTGTTTTGATGTTTCACTCACGCAAGACACGTCGAGAAGAATGTTTGTTGTAAAAAGAACAAACACACCACAATCATAGGTAAGCTAGGGCAATATCTGTTGAATTCCCACTTGAACTGAAGTTTAGCCATGCCTACTCATAGCGGACAACTTAGAAGCTTGGAGGCACGTGCTCCTCCTTATAGTGCACTCACTTCTGAGGCACACCAAGCTTCGAATCCCAAGGGAATCACTTCCCAAAGGACTGTTGTCTCTACTAAGAGCCATGAAAATGTGGGATGTCTTAGTCGGTCTCTGACCTTCCGCACCAACAGATAGAGGGATTTTGGTCACTAGAACAAATTTTTTAGTCAGGGCATCCATTCAGGTGGTTATACTTGCAACAGATTAGCCCCGTTATGGAGGCCTCCCAGCCTACATAAGTTATGTTCTATAGGTTTTTACGCACCACAAGGGTACTGAGGGAGATCTTCTTCCCGGTATAACATATTCAACACCTGTTCACTGTGATATTAATCACAATGACATTTTTTATATATCAGTTTGGAAGGGCTTGGATTTAGCCTATTACCGATTGGGCAATCCACTCTCACCAGCTTTGTTAAAGCTCTCGGGAGGCAGCCACACTAAAAGATTTGCATTAATTTTTCTTTTACACCCAAGATCCGCGAAGGCGAGGGGAGAGGATACGTTCATGCAATTCTTTGGAATTACAAATCTAGAGAACACTTCAAACACATAAGCAAAGTGATTCTTTTTAAGCACCAAATCTAAAGTGTTTTTAAACTACAAAACACAGACATGATAGTTTTGGAAGACACACAAATTCTTCGACAAGCGTCCTGCATCAAACTCATTAGTAGTTTATGATTTGTTCTTCATTTATAACGTCCTGCAAACCACTGTTAGGTTGTAATCAAAGATAAAGATCAAGAAAAACAAAGCCAAAGATTGATCAGTGTTAGAAAAATAAAAAAATAAAAAATCTAATTGTATATTTAGAAAGTAGATGAAAAATCATGCACTTCAAAAAAAATTGCACTAAAAAATGTTATCGTATGAGCCAGTGCGAGGCTCTGAAAGCTGCAAAATAGAGGATTAGATAGGTACAATGATGAAAACCTGCAACTTCTTATAAATATGTGACTCAAATCTAGAAGCTAAGAACAACCCATAAATTTGTAGACAATTCTACCCAAAGTAAAAAAAAATTGCACTCAATTTGACCTAAAATGAGCAAGATATGATCTTTTTAAATTAGACTGCAATTTCAAAAACTTCAATGGTGAGGCAAAGAATTTTCAAACCCTACTGACGTCAGCAGACTGCGGTATTAAAATTGATGGCTGTCGCAGAAAGTGAGTAACAATGCATAATGAAGGTTTGACGACCGTCAAATTTAACATAGTAAAAAATCTAATTTTTTAAAAAGATTTTTTAAAAAAATTTGCCTCGGGCTGTGTGTAGAGATGATATGAAATCTGCCTCAATTTTTGTGCAAATGGTCGTACGCCGTGCTTGGTTAAAAAAATTTGCCACAAATTTGACTTTCGCCGAATATGGACGAGTTTATAGTTATTTTCAATCGAAATGACGATCCAGATGCAATGGTGCTGTCAGATTTGGCTCAAAAAGAGATTTGGGTAAGATTTGGCTCAAAAGGAGGTTCAAGCCCCACGGTGGGTGCCAAAAATGTGCGTGTGAAATTGTGCCAGATACTTGAGCTGCAAACACACACTTCAATAAACCATTATGAGGTTAGCATATTAGAAAATGACAACATCAGAAAGACTGAAATGCCTAAGGCTAACCAACATCGGCTCATTGCCTTCTAGTAGGCAGGAGTTTGAATCTTGCTCTCAGGTCATTGCAAGAAACAATGACTACAACAGATCCTAAACGGAGGATTTGAAATAGCTAAAATGATATGATTCTAAATGATATGCAAATGCAAGATTGATCCCAAGCTAATTCGATTGATTTTAAAGCACCAAATGAAAGATGATGATTGATTTTAAAGCCCAAATAAAATGTGCTCTAAGATTAAGAAGTTTGCATGATTGAAAGTAAATTAACAATTATTCAATCAAAAAGTTATGAAATGCTAAAATGCTTAAAAGTTTAAGAAATGAAAACTGCATAATAACAATAGCTAAAACTGGGATCCTTTGTGAAGGAAATGAAGCTCTCTTTTATAGAAAATCTCTCCCAAAATCAATAGTCGAGATTAGATGAAATAAGTGGCTCAGATTTGATTTGAGGAAGCACAATCCATGTGCAAGCAATTTGATTGGTGAAAAGATTTAGTCTTTTTGGAAACTTCCAAAATCATTTTTCAATTAATAGCTTTGTTTCCAAAATGATAAATAGATAAGATTAAGTTACTTGAATAAAATAGATTTGTTTCCAAAATGAGAAAAGATAAGATTAAATTAACTGAATAAAACAAATTTATTTCCAATTGAGAAAATATAAGATTAAATCAATTGAATAAAATAGATTTATTTCCAAAAATAAGTTGATGACATCTTATCCATTTTTAAAGATTTAATTGATTTAAATGCATATTTTAGTTTAAAAATCAGTTGATGACATCAAATGCATTTTTAAAGATTTAATTGATTTTAAATGCATATTTTGTTTTTATTAATTAATTTAATTCCTTTTTGAATTTTATTGACAATTTAGTAATTTTATTTAATTAATATATTAGAATATCAATTAAATAATTAACTTAAGGTTTGTTTGCCAATATATTATGATTTCAGGAATTAATTAATTAATCAAGTGTGATAATTGATTAGGACCTAGGGTTCAGGTCAGATTAGCTTGAATTTGATGAATTGCCTATTTGATTTAGGACTTAAGATTTATCAAGATTAGGGTTTCTTGATATGAGACTGAGATTAGGGGTTTAGGGTTTAGGTGACCACTTTTAGGTCATTACACTATGCATGATATATGATAAATACTCTTACAAGATGGACAACCCATAGCACTTTTGAGTCACTAAATCAAAGGTTATAATTTGATGACACTAGTTTATATTAAGGAAATGTTGGCTATCTTATATACAATCAAATAATGGAGACCTTATCTAATAGGAAGACACTTTAAGGTGAAGAGATCGTGATAGTATCAAATACTTTTTGGAATAGAAGTTGTCACCAAAAGAATAATGAAAATGGGTAATAAAGATGTTGGATATGACTAAGATAATATATTAGAAAGAAAAGGTGAATGTCAAGGTTGATGTTTAATCTAGTAGAAATCAACCAACATAGTTACTACTTGAATGGAAGGAAATGAATACTCACACACTTATTGACAAACTCAAATAAGATTCAAGTATGTCAAACAAATTTGGATGGATATGAAATGATTTAAGTTGTAAGGATAATTTGTACCTATGCATGAAATCAACCCTTAAGTTTAAATTTTTGGTAGAACTATATACTTCTCCATTTGGGAATACTTATCATAAAATCAACTAAAATTTCTTTTGGAACGGGCTCAAAAAGAATATTTAGAAATTCGTAATAGGATGCATCATATTCCAACAAATTAAAAGGGAGGCAAATAAGAATCTAGGTCTTCGACAACCGTTATTTATTCCAAGCCAAAGGTGGAAGGAGACCTATCCATATATTTTATCATAGGTTTGTCTAGGTTAAAAGGGAAAAAAATGTTATCACGGTGGTTGTGGATCTACTCATTAAATACTTTTTCTCTGTGCTTTGTCATACCAATTTGTAGCAAGCATTATAGCAACCACCTTAATGAATACTATTCAAAAACTAAATGAAACTCAAAGGGCCCGTTTGGTTGGCGGAATTTGTGCATGCTGGAATTGCCAATTCTAGAATTGAATCCATTCTAGGTTTGTGCTATTCTCAAAAATGAATTCTAGAATATGGTTGTCCTGTTTGGTTCACCTGGAAGATGACTGAGAAGATGCAAATTCTGTGTTTGGTTCCACACAACTAGAATTGGAATTGGAATTTTGTTTTTGTACACATACACATATATACACACACATATACACACATACACATGTGTGTATACACATATATACACACATTTGTGTATATATATACACATATACACATATATACACATACACATATACACACATGTGCATATAGATATGAGTATGTATATACACATGTGT
>MU223586.1:673852-685770 GCA_018584345.1 Thuja plicata | reverse complement strand
TACATACATGTATCTATACTATATATGTACATGTGTGTATATACACTCATATGTATATACACATACATACATGTGTATATATACACATGTATACACATATACACATATGTGTATATACACACACACATGTGTGTATACATGCATATACACATATATACACACATTTGTGGATATATATACACATACACACATATACACACATGTGCATATAGATATGAGTATGTCTATACACATGTGTGTGTATATACATACATGTATATATATACTATATATAAACATGTATGTATATATACACACAAGAGTATATACACACACATGTATATACACACATGTGTGTATATACACTCATATGTATATATACATACATGTATATATACACACATGTATATATACACATGTGTATATACATAGATTTATATATACATTCTGATAGCAATATAATATTAACACAAAAATGGGAATGAATTTTCCTTCACAAAATAATACTCTCAATTCCAATTCCAATTTTCCATTCCAATTCCTAGTCCTGAGGGGGAATTGTGGAATGCTCAAAAAGGCCCAAAATTAGAATTGGCATAACCCTATTCCAATTTTTAATTTTGGAACCAAACAGGGATTTTGGGAATTCGGAAATGCCGATTCCCGTTCAATTCCCATTCCACCCCTCAACCAAACGGGCCCAAAAGGTCATAGTAAGTGATCATCATCCTATATTTACGAGTAATTTTTGGACTGATTTATTTTCATGTTTGGGCACATAACTTTATCATAGCTTATCATATCATCCCCACCCAAATGGATAGATTGAGGATGTTTAACAAGTGCTTGGAGGATTATCTTGAATATTATGCTCTAGATAAAAAAGTGGATAGACACAATAGTTGATATTAGTAGAATGGTGACATAACACTTATTACCATACTTTATCTAAAATATCTCTATTTTTTGACATTATACGGGTACCATTCATCATCAATCACCTCTTCATAATGGCCACACCCAAAGATTTGAATAGTTGAACACCTTCAACATTCAACGAGAGGTATTTGCTAGTCTGGAGGAGAAATTGACAATGACACAAATGATGCAACAAACTAATCAACACCATAGTGAAAATTTGTGAATTAGGATGTTGTATATTTGTACAATTATAACTATATAAGCAAATGTCACTAGAACAACAAAAGAAAAATAACAAATTGGCACGGGCAATCATTACGACCTTTATAAGGTTTTGCAAAGGACTAAAAATGTGACATACAAATTGGAGTTATCTATGTGAAAAAAATTGCATCTAGTCTTTCATGTTTCATGTTTCATGTTTGATGAATGTTGTCTCTCAAAGAGTTGCAAACTAGGTTGAGTTGTCAAAGCTTGATGAGGGTAGAACAAAATTACATCTAGTCTTTCATGTTTCATGCTTGATGAATGTTGTCTCTCACAGAGTTGCAACCTAGATTGAGTTGTCAAAGCTTGATGAGGGTATAATCATTTTGGAACTTTAAAGGATCCTTCAAACGTCACTAAGAGGCTACAAACAAAGGCCATCACAAAGTATTTCATCTAATGGAAGAACTTTTCAATTTATGATGCTACATGGGAAAATGAAGATTTTGTGCAGAAGTATTCATACTTTAATAGCATTGTGGACAACACTTCTTTGAAGACGGGGAGCATGCGATAACCCTTAATCCATTGATCGTATTATGCATGTAGCCAACTTTTGGACTTAATAAAGCTATATGATTATTTTTTAATTCTTGCATAGGTAGTTAGAATGGTGTGGATGTCATCGAAGACAAAAGTATGGTATACATAGGAGCTAGTGGTTAGATTATTATCATCTTATTGAGAATTCTAATTCCGAGGTTTAATAACTAGTCACCTATAAATCCTAATTTCTATTAGGAACCAAGCATTCTTGATACAATCTTTAAAGAAAAATGTCGACACACCAGACTCTAAAGGAATTATTTATATCAGATGGGCTAAGAAAGTGTGTCAATCTATGTTACCTTAAATGCGACAACAAGGCTCTGTTTTGTGTTCTAACGAGAGAAACGTGGTTTTCGTTTCATAATGGCATTTCTAAGTTGCTTTTGTTTCTTGACGTTGCAGGGATTCTTATATTTTCGATGAAAAAGAGGAAAAAATTATTGTCATTTTGGCCATTTTCCTTTGCTCTATCGTTGTTTATGGCCCTTTGCCTTTATTTTAAGTTGTCTTTGAGTTTTCATTATTTTAAAGAATTTCTAACTTAAGTTGTGATTACTATTTTTCAAAATATTAGAAAACTGTATTATTCAATTTTTTATTAATTTTTTTTCAAATAATATCATTTTTTAATATTTTAATGATATTTGGTTAAATTATTTATTTATCTTGCACACACATATAGGGGAAAGGGACCAATAGTGAATCGAGGTCCAATAGCTGTTCACTCGGTTGTAATCATTTATATACCAATAGTTGATCATTTTTTAGCTTTTTTGACCCATGATTGGCTCATTTGTGCACCACTAATGGTGATTTAATATTTGTGTACCACTTGAGATTTGTGAAGACTACTAGAAAATTGTGAAACATTATTGGTGCAATAGGATCAAGTTTTGATAAACACTTTAAAAAAATTTGTTAAAATAGATCTCATTTGGTACTTCAATTGAGTTAGCTATAGCCACTACCGGTCGCTTTCCCTATATAACCGTTTTTTATACGCAACATGCAAATATTCTGTTTCTCCTCACCTTTCCATGGCCGTTTGGATTTCGTGTCTCATTTCTGATAAGATACAACAACTTTTGAAAATCCAACCTGTCGAAGACTAATGACATATATGTAGCAATTGCACTTGTTTGCATTCTGATGAATCTAGAGATTAAATTTTCTCATGCAAGGTTTTGCATAGATGACTGGGAATTTGGCACAGAAGTTGATGATGAAAGGCTGTGATCTATTGCCTAGGAAAAGAGCTTGGTCAAAGCACCTGCAATTTCAGAAGCCCTTGCCTATTTTTCAATACCTACAGAACATGCTTGATAATTGAAATCCCACATAAAGTGACTACAAATGTAGGAATTTTACTTGATTGTCAAGTATCAGGATCAACAAGGGATTCCTCAAACCTGGCCCAAAAGGAAGCCGTCAAATGGGTCAACAATACTTTAAAAGCCCAAACAATACAGATTTCCTTGTAGGTGAAGAGGTAAGTGTCAAACCAGAGGAGGTCCGAATAGGAAAGCATTTTAGTGTGGGGACTGGCATTTTTATTAATAGGATAAGAAGACACATTGTTTCTGTTGCTGTCAATTGAGGAGCACTGTGTTGGGTATGTGAAGCCTAACGTTCACGACTTTTCACCTTCTCTCACCTCTTTAGTTGATAGCTGTATAAGCTTACATATATATGGGTTGTGTACATGTCATGGAGATTGTATTGGTTAAATGATAATAAGAGATTTCCTTGCATTGAGAGTGGATGTAACCAGATTTGGCAAACCACTATAAATCACTATAAATCACTGTGTTATGTGTTTTGTCTTTATTTCTTATTGCTGTCTTAGATATGTTTATTGGTTATATCTGCTCAATTAAAATTTACTCACCGTAGCCCAAAACGAAGCTCTCAAATGGGTCAACAATACTTCAAATCCCAAACGAAACAGATTTCCTTGTAGCTGAAGTTGTAAATGTAAAACCAGAGGAGGTCAGAATAGGAAAGGGTTTAAGTGTGGGGACTGACATTTTTATTAATAGGATAAGAAAACACATTGCCTCTGCTGCTGTCAACTGGGCAGCACCACTCAGTGAGATGACTACTCTAAGAGGGCTTGTTCCCTTATATGTAGCTATCAGTCAAAGGGTGCCCTTTGACAATGCATTGGATTTCATTCATAAAAGTGGCTCTTCTGGTTCATGGATTGATTTACAACTCCTGGATAACTTTGTGTTTGAGTGGGATTGAGGGCTGGGAACATGGTGCTCCTTTGTCTGGACAACTTTTTCTATACTTCAATGGACCTGGATTGATATTTGTACATGTTTCTGCAGCTAGAGTACAATAAATAGGAGTGAGTGGTCACCCCAAGAATAACTACGAGGAGCTCGTGGAGGAGCAACATAAGATGGATCTGGCACTGGCAGAATTTGGCTATTACAGGGAAGTGGTTGGGCTGGATACTTCAAGCACTCCACATTTGTATTGATTGAGTCCCCTAATTTAAAAAGGAACCTTTTGTAGAGAATTCTACTGGGCCTGCTGATTTGCCCTTTGATTTTTGGCTAAGCTAGATAGCATTGGACTCTAGCGAACATTGGTGTTCTTGTATCTTTGAGAAGATATCCCAGGGATGTAGTCGGCAGAATGTTGTGTTTCATTAAAATGAAAGGACAAATGACATCTGTTATTTTTTATGGTAGAATTGCTCTTTCTCGGTTCAGCCCAATACCGATTCCCATTGTTCTTCGAAAAAGATGAAGAGAGATTGTATCTTAAAGACCAAACCCTGAAATTAAATGGGCACTGGATAAGAACCCCGCACGCATACTAAGGCACTTCAGGAACAATAAAACTCCCGAGACATCATCTGATTGGCAGAGCAGAGGTCTTGTGTGCCCTTGAAAAGCTTGGACTTGGATAAGTTCTCAACATTAATAAGGTAACGGTATTTTGTGCATCCGAAGAAATTTTGTTTCATTGCATTTTAGTCAGGCTTTTAAAAAATAAAATTTCCTGTACGCTGGTTATCTATTTGCATTTATCCCCAACTCCGTGTTTCACCGGCTCCATTCGAAAATATGTAAGATTGCTTCCGTAGCATGAAGAATATATCAACGAAGTTATATAAGTGATGACAACATCTACCCAAGACAAAGTTCAAACTAGGGTTTCTACATTAACTATCCTTTCTTTCAAAAATAGTTGGTTGATTCACACAAACACATATTAAAGAATCACTTACTGTTACCAAAACTCAGGTTTTACACGCAGTTTCTCTACTACCAAGACATCACTTGAAAACCAAGGATGCCTTCTCGAATGGGTATCCACTTAGCAATGATGTACACGCCAAACTTCTGAACTGTAAAGAAAATAAATTCAAAATTCCCAGATTGTCCAGGTATCTGCTTTAGATTGGAGAATTTGGAACACTTACCTTTTTGCTGTAATCTTTACCCGGCTATGACAGGTTACGTCAGCATGTGCAAGAAAGGAATGGCAGTATGCTATTCTTTTTCTATAAATCAACGTTAGCTGGCAAGAGACAAATACAACCCATTTATCATATCAAGTTTTATTATTGAACTCGATTTCATTTGGCATATCGTGGGATTTTTCAATGAATATATTAGCCAGCAAGTCTTCAAGTTTCTCTGGGGTATATCTCAGGTACCTATTTCTATTGGCATTGTTGTCCAATAAATAGCCATAAGTTTCAGTGAAGCTTCTATAAGCAGGAACAAGAGCCTGTGTAATTTTAACAAGAGTTCCCTCTCTAAGATCATCATCGGATATCACCCAATGTCGATGTGTTTCACGGATATGATCAAGTGCTGAGTTGAACGCACTGAGCCTTTGTTTAAACAGCTCCTTGGTTGCTCCTCTGCTGCCAGTAGATGCAGCTAATCCTTCCCTGTTCATATGCACAAGAACAGGTCCCCATTCCTGTTTCTCATAACCCAAAAGCTGCTGATTAACCCATCGTTTCCGCTCCTTGAGCCACACCTCTCCCAAAAATGCCAGCTCGCTGTCCCTAACCCTCTTAAATATATACCAGTAATTATTCATCAAAAATAGATGGGCAAGTGGCGGTTCAGCATACTCTTTTGATCTCCCTTCCAAGCTCCTTTCCAAAGCACTAAAAACATCTTCTACCATCTGAGAAAGCTTCAATTCAGGGTTTTCCATTCCTTCCATTTCCAAGACCCATACCATCACAAGACGGTATTCACCAACCAAAAACTTGAGGTAATTGACAACATATCTAGTGATCTTAAGCAGATCACCATCTGCAGGGAAACTTGAATCCTCCTCCACCTTCTTTGTAAAGCCCAAAAGCACCTGGCAACAACTGTGGGCCAACTGCTTCTGAAGCTCTCTGAAACGAAGCCTTGTTTCCATGCATCCATAGCCTCCAAACACTTTCTCTATATCTCCCTTCAAATTCTCTAGCCTTTCAAAAGTGTCCAAAAGTTTGAAGACCATTTGCGGTTCTCTCTGGCTCGCAACAATAGCCTCCCCAAACCGAATAAGTTCATCCATCCCCCCAACCAAGGCCAATTTGCCGAAACACTCTGTCCATGCCTCCTCATCAAAGCCCTCAAATATCTGATAGCACAGCTGCCTTTCAGGCCACAACAGATCCCTCAGTCCCACATCCAATAACCTCAACCAGTCTGCAAACTGCCTCTCTAAATCAGCCCAGTTCAGACCTTTGAGTTTTTCAGAATCATAGCTTAAGTAGTAAGGTCTCATGTTTTGGAAACCATCCTTCACTATTCTAACCCTAACATCCCAGTACATTTTAAAGCATTGCTGAGCTCTGCCATTTCTCTTCAGGAACTGTGCAATCTCCCTAACGGTTTTTAAGTTTCCATTCATAAAGACATCAAAATTGAAAGTTTGTTCTCCATGTGATGTCAGGGGTTCTGAGGTCTTTCTGTAATTTACAGTTAAGTCAGTCAGAACCAGATGAAATGAAGATTCCAGCTTCTGTGCTGCAACATCCAGCAGCCCTCTGCTATCACCATCATGACCTCCGTCCTTTGAATTCCTCCATAAAGCTTCAATGCAATTGTTCAGTCTCTCCATTGTATACTTGTCAACCTGGTACATAAACTTTTATAGTTAAAACTTAAAAACAGTTAAAGCATGTGCTAAATAAAATTGAAAAAAATCAAGAAAAGATCAGAGAATTCAAAAATTATGGCAAAGCTCATCTCAGCATCGTATATTTAATATTTGTCGACCTGGTAAAAACATTGTTGTAGTCAAAATCAAGAACAAGAAATCCTAAATCAGGATAGTCAAAGAAAGCTTGGAGAATTCTTCATATATTTCAAAACAGAACATGTGCAACAGACTCATCTAAACAAGTAGATACATTTTGAGGGCTCATATAGACAATTTAGCATGAAGGTCTTTAAATGAGTCAACTATTCTTTAAATAGAAATGAAATTGTAAGAACAATACTCGCATCGAAAAGCATCATTATTACATAAACATTGCATAGCAAAGAAACATAGATCTTATGGGATCAACTGCACAGTATTTTAAGTTCCAACATTTCAGGCCACATAACTGTACCCGTCATCAAGGAAAATATACAATCCAATGCTTAAAACCATTAAGTATATGTACACGGTAATATCAAAGATAAATCTCATGTCACCAATTTAAACAACTACATACACTTTAAGTGCAAAGCTAGATTTTACCATGAAGTTGCAAACGTCAAACCCTAAGGTTTAATATCATGTCAACTCAACTAAGCTTACCGGTGGACTAAATCATCTAACTGATAGATACACATATCAACAATTTCTGAAGAGTCAAAGGACAAGCAGATACAGAAAGCTTACAAAAACAAGGACAATACCAAGAATGGCTTGAATGACAAAGCTAGATTCGAATTAATTTGTCTATTGAGTTTTGACTTTGATATATCTGAACACCAAGAATGGCTTGAAAGACAAAGTTAGTCATACTAATTTGTCTATACAATTTGATAGGGCCTACAGGTCAATTTGGAGTGAAGGATGTTAATGTTCGTCAAAATCCTAAAGGTCCTCATCCTATCTAACATCTTCGGCTATCCAACCTTTAGGCGCTCAATCCGTGTCAGGAGATGAGGAATAAGCTACAGAAAACTACTCATCGTCACATCAGTTTGAACATGTCACACAACGAGATTTGGCACAAACTCTAGACTGATCTTTTAAAAAATATGAAATCCAGCTGAGTTGATTTCAGATATATACATCAAATGTTAACATGTAAAATGTCAAATCTTGTGCAAGGTGGACCTTAATTTGTTGAAGTATTGGGTTCTCGTTACAGAGATCCAGTTTCAGTTAAATGTCTCATAGGGGCATCTAATGTAGATTTCTAAGTTGTATTTTTGATCTTTCATAATTAACTTCTAATATGGTTGTGATTTCTAAATAATAGCTTGTAATCTTCCAATAAGAATTTTAATATGTTTGTTTGCCTTCCCATACAATGGTGGTACCACATGAAACACTCTAACCCGAAGCTATGAACTGCCAAGGTCACAAACGAGAGACCTCGTCCCCAACTATCAATGTTGAGGCTCAAATACACGAGCACATATGGGACACCTCACAAGAAGCTATGAACCGGTGAGGTCACAAACAGGAGACCTCATCGCCAATTATCAATGCTGAGACTCAAACCTGCAAGGACATATGGGAGACCTCACCCAAAGCTATCAACCGATGAGGTCACAAATGGGAGACCTCATCTCCAATTATCAATGCTGAGGCTCAAATCCACAAGCACATTGGCAGCTGTTTAAAACTTGGCACTTGTAACAACACAACCACCACTCAACCAACACACTGAAATGAACCAAACCACTGGTATTAATCTATATTAAATACTTGCAAGAACTAGAGCTTATATTGATATCATATTTATGCTTATATAAGCAGAATATTTACAAAATATATACAATAAAAATTTAAAAAAGCTCAAAATCTCAAATGATTTCTAACCCAATGTCCTGATCACCTCAATACTAAAAAAAACCCATTTCAATTAATCTTACCAGCGGACTAGAGTTGGAGAACCGAACGGCCTCATCCAGCAGGCTCAACACGAGGGGTAGATTCTCTGCAACAAAATTCAAATAACCTTCAAGCTCAAGAGCAGCTCCCAGATAGCTCTCCACGCTGGTTCCAGGATCATCTCCCACTAGAGTGTTTCTCAATTCTCTGATCGACATCATAGCCCCCAAAACTTCAATGGCAGATGCAACCGCATTCTTAATGCACTTTATCAGATTCTGAGATTCTCTGGAAAGGGAAAGCAAGGGAGCCACGACCGATTCGAGAGCTTCTCTTCTCTGCTTCATCAATTGCAAATTGTGCCCGCATTTATGAATTGACTGGCCAATTTGCTTTGCATTGTGGGTGGATTTGAGGAGGGATTTTTGTGCTGAAAGCAGACCTTGGAAGGTCTCGAGTTCGAAGCTGGTGAACATACTGAGTATTACTTGAGAGTGAAACACGCCCAGCCCATTTCTTTGGTTTCTTTTTCATTTGTTGCTGTTTTAATGCAGTGACTGGTTGCTCTGTGAGCTGTTGAAAATGAGTCAACTTGAAATGATCGCGTGGGGGCGGTTGTGAAAGTTTGAATAATTGAGGCGGCCTCGCGTATTGAATTCAAGCAACGGCTCGCCTGTGTTTAGCAAAGATCATTATATTTTGTGACCCCACCAATTTGCTAAAGGAGAAAATGATTAGCTTTGGTAACTTGGAATTCCATCAATGATCATTATAGTTTTTCACCCTATCTAGGTTAATTAGATAAATGTAAACAAGAAGCACACTACTAGTTTAGAGAATTGAAATGTTTTTTATTTTGACAATTATATTTTGATATTTTAAAATTATAAGTGAGGGTAATCTAATTTAAGATTAATCGTATAGAAATATTTATGTTAAATTGAATTCATTTAAAAAAGAGGAAAGGAAAGGTCCACTCCTTGTGGGAGGCATCCATTATGCTACAAACGAGGCGTACATACCCTACCCCCCAGTGGGATTTGAACTTGTGACCTCTCTTTCAAGAGTACAAGTTTTCCACCACTAGGCCAACTCAAGAGTATATGTTATTCTAAATCAGTGTCCTTAGTTTTATAAGTGGTGTCAACCCGCTAAATGAACCAAATCATTAGTCATGAAAATTAGTAAAGACAACATTCACCAACATGTAAGTAGTCTATATGTAAATGACACGAACTTGATTATGTTTCTTTAGAAAGTAAAATATGTTCTAATGGTTTTTTTCTTGTATCATTTATGAATTAGTTGCACATTGAATTTTTTAAAATACAATGATAGTCGTATGTTGCACAAAAATGTACCAAGTAGGTTCATAATAACTAGTAGGAAGGCATGTAAATTTTTGAATTTATTTTAGCTTCATTCACTTTTGCACTATGAGAATTGTTAGAATTCTATCACCAAGATCCACTGTAGCAAAAATCTGTCACAAAAGCAAAGAATAAAGACACAACAAAGAATGTTCTGAAAGATGAAATGTTCATTCAAAGAGAGAATAATAATTACAATGACATCAAACCTTATAAAGGTGATCAAAACCCTAAAAGGGAGAAACCTAGGTTGCATGATAATAATTAATAAAAGAATTAATTATTGCATGTATAAAGTTTAGCTTAAGTAAACTAGAGATAATAAGTGACTTAATAATTAAATCAAAATTATTTAATTAATAAGTGAAACATCTTATTACTCTAACACCCCCCTTAAGATGAACTTAGGGAGTAGCTAAAATCTAGACACAACTACTGAAAGCAAAAATGGGTCCCGACAATATAGTCTGATCAGGTACCCAATTACAAAAAAAATCTCTCTAAAGAGGAGAAAAGGAGAAAACCCAGTGGGAAAAACCCCTCTCCGAAAAGAGATAAAACCTAGTGAAGGACTGAAGAAGCCTCCAAACTAGAGAATGTCCCAGAAAATAGGAACAAAGGATGAACATGAAGAACACCTTTGAAGCATGATGTTGCAAACATTGTCGAAGAATAATTGTTGGAGCCTCCACTGTAATAAAACATGATCAGGTAGAGAATACTGTAATCTGCATGAGTGCACTCAAATGATACTAGTCAAAATAGGATGGCAAACAAAGGCAAACATTGGAACTCGAAGATACAGATGACAAAAAACACCAAAGTCTGAAGAGCTAATCAATCGAAGGTGAAAGGTTGCCTCCAAAATAGGAATGCAAGAGTGTCCATATGGTAAATGATCCATCTCACTGAAACGTATAGGTACCCAGCGACTGCATCCACTTAGTACATAGGAACAACTACTGAATACATAGCTCACTCCATTGAACCAAGGTAGCATTAGAACCAACATGAGATACCCCCCATAATGCTGAGCAGGGAGAGGCATGATAGGTAGACTTAAACATACTGCCAATAATAACTGCATGACTAAGAACCAGGAACATAGAAAGTGCAAAAGAAAGTACAAACACATATAAAGGATGGTGTCGTGGAAGGATCACTCTTTACACACATCATGAGGCTAATGTCATGGAAGGAACACTCACTTGACAAAGGTAGATGACAAATAAAGCAAACATCAAACTCCCCATAACACTTTATAATGTACAAACAAGCACATAATGTGCAAGATCCCAAGTATGCAACAAATGACACTTTATCTTAGTGTGTTTGCAAAAAAGAAATGCTACAGAAAGAGATGTCTACAATGTTGAGGAATGACAAAAAGTTGTAAGAACATGAGTAACAGCTAAAAAGGAGTCATCCCATGCAAGGAAAACGATCCTAGGACTTGAAACATCCAAGATATTCACCAGATTGGAAAAAAAAGAAAAAACCTGAATAAAATGTATCTGGAGAAAATTCTGGAGATGAGACCCATATCAAAATAAAGAGCACAAAACCAGTTTTCCAATGATATGCGTAAGTTAGAAAACAACCTGTAGGTGCACTTTCGGTACACCAATTTTAAAATTTAAAAGTCACCTCCCATGAAAATAAATTCCCCTAATGTGTTCCCAGATCTCACTAACAATATTTATGTGAAAGATGAGGATCAAATTTCTAATGCAGATGTGAGAGTTCCTATGCCTCAATTCAAAGTTCATTGCGTCGGTTCAGAATTACAGATTTAAAATG
>MU223586.1:585410-628959 GCA_018584345.1 Thuja plicata | reverse complement strand
TAAGAGAGTTAGGAGGGGAAAGTGAAGGGACATAAGGACCCAAGATGGAAGGAAAATGTGAAGCCCTTAGTATTGGTGGAGGAGGTCCAAGGATGGACGTGGAAGACGCAAAAGGATAATCAATAAGATCATTAACATGTATATGACAACCAAGGACATCAACATATTTAGAGTGAGCATTACGATTTTCAATAGGATCGTGAACATCTTGAATAGGAGCACCTTCTTTGATAGGATTGTTTGAAGCTTGAAAAGACTTAGGAAGAGTAGAAAGTGGAAGCGAGCATGGAGCGGTAGAACAAGAAGATTGAATACTTTGATCTTGACAAGGATCATTAGATAGCATAAGCACATAATGTTCCTCTTGATTTTCAATAGGCTCAACATTGGAAGTAACAACACCATTTTTAATAACCTTAATAGAAGTATCATAGTTGGAAAGCGTAAGTGGGGTAAGGTTATTTTGATTGTCAACATGCTCAACGGTATAAGTAGTAACTTGATCTTTCTTAGGAGAAGACTTAAGACATGGTGGAATGAATGAGAGAGGGCGTAAGGGATAAAAAGAATGATAACACAGATAAGAGATGTCATAAAGAGGATTGGATGACATGGAGCTTTCTTGATCTTGATCTTTCTTTATGTTCTTTTCTTTATCATTTTTAGATTCCTCTTGACATGAATCCACTTCTAAGGACAAGGAAGCATGTTGGAATTGTATGGGAGACTTGGGAAGAGATGGGGAAGGATTAGCTGAAGTAGGCATTATAGCATATAAAGGCTTAAGCTCTTTAGGTTTAGCATTATTGAAAGTATTTGCAGCCAAGTGAAGGTTAGCTTGAGTTTCTTTAAGAGGTAGCCCTTGAGGATAACTATAGGGAACCGCATGAAAAGCATTAGGACTTATGTCGAATGAAGGATTTATGGAAGATTTGGAAACTTTAGGAGATGTATGGCTATTGGAAGAAGTAGAGGATGGAAGGGAATCATCACAAAATAACGGTTTATCATTAACATGATCTTGCTTGAGAGTGCAATCTTTATTTTCAGCTTGAGAATACTTAGAGGAGAAATGCTTATGATATTTCCATTTAAAATCAGCGCAGTGAAGTTTCTCTTCCTCAATAGAAGCACTAGCTAGGTATTGTTCACAAAATTCATCAAATTCTCTTTCAAAATCAGAATCATATGGATCACCATCACAATCTCTCAAATGGGAACACCCATTACCAGTAAGAACAAGCACATGATGAGGAGGACTCTTAGGAATAGAGGTTTCATAGATATTACTATATTTTCCATCATCATAGTCATCATTGTCATCAGAATCATAATGGATGGGATTATCAGAGTCATAATAGTCATAATGGTCATCATATTCATCATAGGTGGGCGTCATTATTCTTGGAAGAGGTATCAAAAGGCTCTTTACATTGCTCATTATGCTATGTCTTGAAAAGAGAAGTATGACTCTTAGGAGAAGTAGAAGAAGAACGAGATCGTGAAGAAGAGGAAAGTGAAGACCTAGTGGAAGAAGAAGATTTGGATGATGAGGAAAGATGAGAAGATTCAGAAGATGAAAGACGTTTGGAAGGAGAAATTTGTGACAAGATCTTGTATATGATCCTAGCAAAGGCGTCTGATTCAATCATTTTTTTTGTATTTTTGTCCTCAATTTATCATCCATGCAATTTTCAAAGAAACACCACTCTTCGAATTGAGCAACAAGTTCAAGATCATCTATTCTCAAGAGAGGTTCCATAACAAGATATTTGGAATTCTTGGTTCTAGAAGAGGAGGAATCAAGAAGAGATGAAAATATAAGAAGATATACTAGATAATAAGAGGAAAAGAAACAAGAAGACGTGAAGGTCTTAGGAAGAAAAGGAAGAAGTGTGAAGGAATAAGAGAAATGATGGAAATGGAAGACTAGGAAGACATGGGAGATGTGGAAGAAAGAAGAACAAGAGTCATTTTGTGCAAATTGATACCATTTAAGTTAATTTGGATGTTTAGCAACATGTCATAGCACTTTTTAGGGAGATCCATTGAAGTTTTTATCACTCGGGAACTCGGATTTATTTATTTTAATTGACCAACTAGATGCATTAACAAGTTTTATCATTAATCACGCATGCAAGACAACAATTAGGGAGTTCAAGCAATCAATTTTCTTTAAAAAATGAGCAAGGAACAAAGCAACCTTGCACATGAACATGGATAGTGACAGTATTCTACTCCATAAGAATTTTTCTTGCGTATGTTCTCAAAATGTTTTCCAATCACACACATAGTCCTAGAAAATAAAAAGTTGGTTGCACTATGGTTCTTAGTAATGGTTTGACTCTGTAACTTTTGCAATCTCGAGTGGGTGAAATCCGATCCCGACGCACCAAGGTTTTGACACAGTCCAAGAATTTAATAAATCAGGAGCTGCTGAGGAGATCTGACAACCCATAAGAAACTACACCTGTGGAAATTTCTTCCACAAGGATATTTTTATAGCGGTTATTGCTACCATGGCAAAAATGGCAATTACCGCTTGAGGTTCCATCCACGTGGTTTACCCAATAAAGGGAGTGTCCACTATAGTTAACCCTCTCTAACAAGGAAGGCTCACAATATGGACCACATGGGGACTTAGACTAGATTCAAGGGTTCCAAGTTTTTGATTCTCCCAAAAGAGAAAAGAGTATAATCCTCTAGCCTCTTCACCTCACCCAAACATATCAAACAAGATTAATTGACCCACTAATTTGAAATCACCTCACCCAAGGTAAATAAAAAACAATGACCACCAATCTCAAGAGAGAAAGTACCAATCAAAGTTGAAGACCAAACCAAGTGAGATAATAACAAATATTTCCCTAGCTACAAGGGGATCTATCGTCAAGAAGAACTTCGCAAGTAAGACAAGCGAATGAAGCCCACTCTCTCAACATCACCACAAATAGTGTTCATAGGGCCTAATTACTATGTGAAACATATATGCAAGAAAACAAATCTAGGTCCATTTTTAGAGCACCAATTGGAAATGTGATCTATGTAAGCAAGAAAACACTCAAGCTAAACACATGAGATGTTCATTTTTATTTCCAAAATCCAAATGTTATAGAGATGTAAAAAAATACCTCAAATCCAAAGAAACGCGAGCATTTTGTTGTTTATCCACCAAGTCTAAACAATCCCCATGAACTCTCCAACAAGCAAGAAAAACAAACAAGTAAACAAGATATGCAATGTATATTCAACTTATGCAAACCCTAGGGTTAGATCTGAAAATCAATTGTTATGAGTAATAATAAACTGCAAATAATCTAATGAAAACTTATATCATGCATTGAACCATGTGAAAAATAAGTGCAAGCTAATCATTAAATGCCCTTTTTTAATTTTGATTTTTGACCTGGTCAACAAGATATGATTTGTTTGCTATGATTTTGGCCCTAAAAATAGAAATTAAAAAAAGAGACCCCTATTAAAAAATAGAGAGCTTTCAAAAAATATAAATTTGTTAGCAATATTTTTTGATTTGTGCCCTAGGGACCCTATTTATCAAAACAAACCATTTTTTAAAGATCGGATTTTTAAGTCATTATTTATCATCAAAACAAAAAAAATAGAGAACATACCCACTATAGAATTCCAAGAGCTTTCCAGAAATGTAAATTTTTCCAAAAAATTCCCTGATTTGCAACCATAAATGAATTTTCATGAAAAATCATAAATAGATTATAACTCGCGGAAAAATGATCCAAAAAATCTGACTTTCAAACTAAGACACCTGTGATCCAATGCCAACCTGCAAAAATAATTTCAGACCAAAAATCCAAGCCGTTTGGGAGAACTGATCAAATCTTTCAAACAACCCTAGGTATTATCTTCAACTCATCCTGCACAAGGGTTGGGCTTGAAAAACTTTAATAAAATAACCATGTAAAGATTAGAAAATCTGAATAAAATGAAGGAAAATCATGAGCATCATTCCCCATGGTGGGCGCCAAAAATGTGTGATGAAAATGTGTCACACTTTTATGAATCATTCCATTCAAGGTTGCTCAAGAATGAGGCCTCAAATATCAACTCATAGCTCCCTATTCATAGAGTGCAAAGGTTTGTGATGGAGGCCCTCAGATTGACCTAGTTGTACCTCTGCAAGTACACTATGAAATGAGAGATTCAAAGAGAAAAAGCAAGGATGCTAGTCTCCATGATCATCCAATATGCAATAAAATGAAAACTATTCTATATGATTGCAATGCATGAAAGGAAATTAATCTAAATGATAACAATACATGATTATTCTATAAAAAAAAATACAAATGCAAGATTAATTTATGAAAGGAAACATGAATCTAATCCATATGAATAGCCATGGATGCAAGAAGAAGACAAGAAGAGAGAAGTTGCAATATCCAAGCTTGAGTGCTCAAATTCTCCTCCAAAATTGCTCTCCAAACCTGCAGCATAACAATAGTAAAATCTTGATTATCAAATGAGAAGGAGAGGTTTCCTTTTAAAGAGAAATGGACAGTAGAGATTAAGAGACAAAAAATCAAAGGTTATGATTAAGAGGCAAAAAGCCCACCACTTAGGAAGATGTGTAGAAAAAGGAACTTTATTTATTTTTATTTAATTTATTTCATTTTTCAACAAAGAGGGATTTAAGTGGGGTTTTATTTAATTAAAAGAGGGATTTTTTTTTAATTAAATAAGATTATTTTTTTTAATTAAAAAGAAACTCTAATTAAATGAGATAATATTATTTAATTGAAAGAGAGATTTTAATTAAATAAGATAAGATTATTTAATTAAAATGAAATTTTAATTAAATAAGATTATTTTATTTAATAAAAAGGAAATGTTTTCTTTTAATTAAATAAGATAATTGATGAAATGATCAAACCTTAGGAAATATTGAAATAATTGAATTAATTACAATTTGATCAAGGAAATTGATTTGAATTGAAAATGTTGCAAAGCATTGACTCAGGAATTTGATAAATTGATAAAATGATAAATGGGGCCCATAGTCCAGGCTACCATTTTAGGGTGCATACATATAGACATATTCTAGTAGAAGATTTAGCAAATGTAGACTGTAATTGACATGTGATTCAAATCTTTGGAAAAATCAAGGGGACTAGATTTGGCAACCAATAGATTCTCCTCCTATTCATTATGTAACTTTTGTCACATCTTCGCTACATATTCCTGCACACAAAAAACAAAGAAAATATTGTATAGAAAACGGTTTGCCTAGGCCAAACCCCAATTTCAGAATCAACCTTGAAATTAAAATAAATTGAACTTGAATTGAAAGCATGTTGTTACGTCCCAGAGGCTAGATTTGAAAATGAAATGCTTATAACTTCATAAACCTTCTTGGTGCCACAATCTTTATGAAAATGTTGATATTGACTTGATGTGTTTGACTTTAGGATTGGAATCCTTTTGGGAAATGGTATGCAACACAATCAAGACAAATGACAATATTTTTTTATAATTTTTTTCTGAATATTTTTTAAATTAATTTTTTATTAGACATAATTATTTTTTTAAAACCTCTCATGTACAGAAAGCATAATTTGACCTAAACTTATCATTTTTTTAAATGTATAGAATTGGTTGTAGTTTGATGTCATATAGTTTGTTTTTGAAGAAATCTACAAATATAAAAGTTATTAAAATAAGAAGAAAGCTTGTCATTTAGGGTTTTTGCACCTATTTTAGTAGAAATTGATTGAAAAATGGGAAATTAATCAAATTTAAAAATAAATTACATATTTGGAATCTACAAAGTCTCATTTGTTATGAGGTTTTTCATCAAAATATTCTGCATAAAATGCATTTCAATATTTGGCCAAAGTGTGTATTTTTTCTGAATATTGAGATGGCCTCTAAGGTTTAGGTCAAACAAGATCCAAGGCTATGGCTCGATTGACCAAGCCTTTTCCCTAAGCTAAACCTGAAGCAAATCCCATGGATGAATTCAAATTTTATAAAACAGGGACACATTTACGAAACCTGACACTATTTAGTAAAACGTGACCCCGTTCCATATTTTAAATTTATAATGTATAGAAAAATAGAATGGGGTCACATTCTATAAATAAGGTTGTGTTTTATTTTTCTACCATTTTTTTTTAATTTACTACAAACTTATACTACATCATCACATGTCCTTTTAAGTGCTACCAACAATGACCAATTCTTTAGTTTTTTCTTTCAATTTCTTGTCTTGTTGATGCCATATTTTATTTACTATTGGAAGGAGTTAATCATTGGGAGCATTTTGGAAGGACTCAACCATTAGAAACATTTATTATGACTGATTTCAATTGTTAAACATGGGATCCAAACAACATCAAAAGGGGAAGGAAAGGATGGTTATGACCCCCAAGGAAATCAAAGTAAAGAAAGAGAAAGAGGCCAAATGTTAAAGAGCTAGAAGAATGAGCATGTGACAAATGAATAATAATGAAGCATTTGGATCCACAAAAATTGAAGAGACAAACAGTAAAGATACCATGGGGGATATGATGGATGTAGAAGATGCAAATGTCAAAGAGGTGAATGCAGAAGACAACATGATTATTGATAGTAATGCAAGTATGTCTTTGAATCCACCTTTCAATGATGTAGAAAATGTGACAATAGGCATGATTCCAGGGACATCTTCAAATTTACCTTTGAATGATATAGAAACCATGCTTATAGATGATACCCTTTATGGTGATTCAATTGATGAGAATGTGGAAAATGAGAAAAGTAATGAAAATTTTAGGAATTTATGTGAAATGAAATAAAAAAAGATGCATATGTTAAACATGCTATATCTACAGCTGCTAGCACCATTGAGTCTATTGCAAAAAAGAGTCGATTTGTTCAGATAGGAATGCAACATGATGAGCTATAACAACTGCTATAGTAAATAAAAAAAATTTGGATAAAAGAATGGTAAGAAACATTAGTGGAATTTTAAACATGCATCCTAAAACATTGGTAAGAGCAACAAAGAGAAAAATAAGTATTGAAAATGATCCAATCAACCAATGTTGGAGTTTTAGTGGTGGACTCCCAATATTTGACATGAAATTGAATCCTAAAATCAAATCTTAGGTTGAAAAATATTGGCATGATAATTCAAGGGTATCATATAATGCTAGATATGTTTTGAAATTAAGAGTGGGCTCCAAAATTCATGATCCTCATCCAAAACACCTATTAGACATAACCCAAATTGAATTTTATAGAAAAAATTTAGATTATGTTGTGTTACTAGGAAATATTACCCTAAGTCAAAGATTATTTCAAAATTGTAAGCCTTGGTATGTGAAAATCAATAAGCAACTAATATCTTGTTGTAAAACACGTGTTCAATTTCGTTATTACTATGATGCTTTTTGATATATACATTGTACTTTATGTGCTAACATGATTATGTAGGATTGTGGTATTAATATGCCACTTGAAACAATCAAAAAGTTTGTAGTAGGTTTGTTTTGTGAAAGATATAATGGGCAATTTTTTTTAAAGTTTATGTATTTTTGGGCAATGCACTAGTTGTGGGAATTTTTCATTATTAGGAGAATGTATGCATGAAAGTATTGAAAATTATTTTGGAAAACAATTAGTGGATATTAAAGAGTTTAGAATGTTGAGTATCCTTTAAAAGATGAGGAAATTGGAAAGCGTTGTGAATTAATCACAGAAAAAATTAGTGTACATGCATTCATGACAAAATTCAAGAGTAAGATTGTTTCAAAATATGTGAAACACTCTCAATATGCTAGATGACTTGATGGTTAAGTTCACACATGTAGAATTATATTTCCAATTGGAACTATACTATGAGTGGTTGAATTTTTGGAAAACTATACTCTTTCTCCACAAGAGGATATTCAAGAGAAATACTACAATTCAATGCAAGTGGCTATGTTTGTTCATAGTGTTTAAAGACATGCACATGATAGTACAGAGGATGATAGATTTTTTTTCAGGGAGTATCATTTCTATTTGATTGATAATCAGGTGCACTCATCAGAGTTTATTTAGTTTTATTTTGACATATTTTATATTAATCTTAGAGAACAAGGAATCCAGATGAGAGAACATTCCATATGGTTAGATAATTGTATCCAAGATAATTCAAGAATGCTTGAATCTTTTGTTGGCTTAGTAGGGATTACAAGCAAACCAATATACCACTCATATGGACCTTTTAAAAATTAAAACATGGTAAAGGAGAACATGATGGAGATGACATTGTTGGCATAATTGATGCAAAGATAAAGTTGAGTTCTATGGTATATGTTTGATGCAGATATGATGATAGGATTGATCAGTTATGATTTTGTCATTGATGTCAACTTAGTGTTTATTGGTTGACAATGTGCATGTTCTACTGATGTATGTTCAAGAGGTTGAATCCAAATTAGTGGTAAGATTTTGTGTGTGCGATTGTAAACAAAGCCTAAGTGAGGTCTCTAAATGCTATATCCATGACCACATAGGTTGATCTTATGTTTGGTGTGACTTATGTTTCGTTGAAGGTTGATAGGTCAACAGGAAGAACATGGTGAAGCTATGAAGGAATGATTTGATGTTTGTGTCAAATAGATTTTGATTTAGATGTTTATGAGGTTGCGACTGCATCATGATTTGATGACCAAAATACCAAGTTTCAAGTGACAGAAGATCGTTCAGTAGGAAGTCTTAATAAGTTCTTAGAGAATCCAGTTAGACCCTTGACCGGTGATGATGCACCATGTTGCAGTAAGTAATGATGTGCTCCAGGGATCATGGTGATGTTGAAGATTGATGAGGATTGATAAGTTGGCATTTTCATGATCATTGTGAATGGATTTCTTGGAGGTTGTGCAAGAACATTGAAGAATGTGTTGTGGTTTGACTTTTCTCTGTCAAATTGATGTGTGATGGATTTGATATTTGACCTAACTTTGTTAGAGATTGATATATATTGTTAACACATTTTAGGGTTTTTTCATTGAGTGGGAAAGATTGTAAAACATTTTGTAAGGTGGTTAATTTCCATATTGAACTTGTAATGTATAAATATGTAAAATGATGAAAATCACCAGTGTAGATCGTGGATGTAGAGGTGTGATCGAGAGAAGAGAGAAGGGAGAAGATTGTTTGTATGTGAAGAAAAGATTGAGCTTGAACTAGATTTGTATTAGCAGAGAGTGCTACTTTCTCAGACCATTTACTTGTTGATTCCTAACAGCTAAATCCCTTAACTAGGTAGATCCTAACAAGTCTGAATTGTAAATCCTTTAACCAGGTGACTCTTTAATTAGGATTTTGTTGGTGAACATATTTGTCTCCACTTTAATCACAATCTATATTGGCCCTATGCCTCTTTGAATATAAATAGTTATACAATAGTTGGGTAAGCATAAGATAATTGCTTCCCTCTGAATTATGTGAGGTACAACTCCCTCTCAGAAATATTCAATAAATTTCAAACTTAACAACTAAGCAAAGTAATTTTAACCTGAAAGCATGTAAGGATCTCTCAACTACTCTTGGGTCTTGAGGTATTTTTTAGATATTTCAAACACAGAAAGGAAACTTAAAATTAAATAACACACAGATTCTTTAATTATCTGGAGATAAACTCAGATTGAAGGAGAAACAGAGAATTTTCAAGAAAGATAGACATCCATCACACATATATGAATAACTTGAAGGAAGAAATATATTAATTCACAAAGTAATTAACATATCACAAATTTTAATTCAAAAATTCAAATTGAGCTTTATATTAGAGTATCATGATTACACAGAACAAAGTGTGAGATCAATGCAGATTTCTATATCTTTCTCTTCAATTTATTTCAAAAATAAAAGGAAACCCTATTAACACGACATAAGCCAACTATCAAAACTAAGTTCCAAAACAAAAAATCTAACCCCTACAGAGTTTTATGCACCAACATCTATAGTTTAGTGATCCTGGGAGCCTCCCTAAAAACTCAGCCACCCAGGATAACGGAAAATAAACAGTTACAAACTAGTAATCTTAAAAGAGAAACAATTTTAGAAACAGTTGTGCCATAGCTAAAAATAACTTAAAACATAAAAGCTTTGCATAACTTCATCTACTTTTCCTTTTATGTGGCTTCACGGACCATCTTCCAGCTCTGAAATGTACTTGCCAACTCCTGGATAAGATGAGAGTGCAGGTTCTTCAAACCGGTCAGCTTTGCATGACATGCATTCTTTTCCCACCTGAAATCCCAAATTTTTACTAACTGCCTGGGTAATTGTCCTCTATTTAGGAACAACATGGAATCTATGTTAGCTATTCTGGTGAATTCTTCAGCCATTATTTCATCTTTTTCCTTGATACTATTCATAGTATCCTCAAAGCTCTTAATCATGGCTTCTGTGTTCGTGCTTCCTTCTTCTAGCTAGAGAATACCAGATGGATTTACCACTTTTATGTCTTTTAATGCGTTGGTGTGCATTTATTTGATCTCTTTTTCCATAGTATGTGTGCTGGAGACAACATCTCTAAATAGGCTACCTTTCCAGCCTAGATTCTTTTTTAATATAAACAACATACAAGCATCCACCATCTTCATTGGGTTTTCTGTCAAGAATTTCCTGACTCCATATTCCTCTATCTCAGTAACCTGAGATACGATAGCTACACACTTCTCTTCATCTGATTCCCACCCTGGAATTAGGGTATGACTTTCCCCAATCAGTGCTTCCCCTTCCACATAGGTGGTGAAGAATTCTTGAATGAACTTTCTTCCTTCCATGACAATACCACCAATCTAATTTTTCATTACTTCCATGAGGGTCCTACCCTGCTGCATCCGCTTCAATAAATATTTATTATCTATAGAATTAGGATCAAAATCTTGTGGTGATTGGTCCAAAGGTAATGCTCCAACCATGCTAAGTGAACTGAGGAATTTGACCATTGTGATCACGAGTTGCTTGAGTTCATGTTTTTCCTTACCATCCTTTTGAGATTGACCAAGCATGTGGTCTACAAAAAATTTAAACAAATGGTCCCTGGTATCCCTGTTTAACACACCGAACTCCATCATTGTAACCTCAAAATATTCTATAGAGGGTTCATGGACTCCTTCCTTTTGTTTGAAGGTTGCAATCTCAGTGGTCACTTTTCCCTTAGTAGGATTGGTAGTTAGCCTCGTATTGCCCTTAACCCTTTTTCCTTTGGAGAAGGAGTAGCATACTTGGTAACTATTTCCTTAACTGGTAAGGAGATAGGTTTAAAGCTGCACTTCTTATTTACCAAATCTCTCAACCAAGGGAGGATTGAACTAGTCACCAAGCTATTATCTGTTGTCTTGGTAGGTGTGACATCCTCCTATTGAACTTCAGGCTTGTCTGTAAACATCTCCTAGTCTTTCTTACTATGCTCTGGTGAGAAAGAGATGCCCTCACCATTGATATCAATATCAATATAACCAGAATCTAGGGATGCCATTTGTATTCATCCTTCAGACCTGGTTCTTGACCTTTTTTGGGGTGCAGTGGGATGTACACAGGAAGTTTATTTTCTTTTAGATTAAAGAGTATTACCCGCATGAGTGATCAAAAGGGAAACACTAGAGGGTACAGGAAACACTTCTACTATGACGAGACTTGTATTAGACTTTTTAGGAGATGTAATCTTTGCTCTGGTTTGTTTCCTCTTTTTTAGCCAGTCAACCGTGTAGGCTAAAATGAACCTAGCCCTTAATTTGATATCTTCTTGTTCTTCTCCTTTCCAATCCACTTCTGAAAAATACTCTATGTTTGGACCATCGAAACTAAGTTCAATGACTTCAGAATGATCTTCCTTCATGCCAATAGTGTTAAACTTTAGCTGCAATGCTTTGATTTGGGGAATCAATAGCCTAGAGTGATCTCTATTTTTAATTATTCCTTTGTCTCCAATATCCTCCCACAAATCTGTAATATGCAGGTTCAACTTAGACTGGACATTCAAATCAAAATCCTACCTTGCAAATCCTTTGTTGTCAAACCCTCTTCTTGGCTCATAGAAATGCATTTGAAAAGCCACCAAATTACTGCCTATCACGGAGGCATCAAGCATACTCTTACATGTCATAGCTCCAAGGCTAATGGAAAACATAGAATCCCATTTCTGTTCTGGAAGGTTGTTCTTGATTATCGTGAACAACTATCTACAAACCTCCACTAAGATGAAATAATCAAAGAAGAACCTTGACAACTTAAAGAGGGTTTTCATCAAAACCCCCAACTCTCACATACGTGAATCGGGTAAATTGAATATAAAAACTACCAAAATGCTGAACTAGCTTTTGTGCTTCTGAAGAAATTCTCTGATTTGGGGTTTTGGCTAAGTGGTAACACAACTTCCCGAGGAAAACATCATGAATTCTCATGTAGTCCTCAAGGACTATGTCTTTCCTTAATAAAGGGCAATATTCAAAAATGATTATATCTTCACTCCATGGCTCATGGGGAATCCCAGCAAGGTCTTGGGTGCATGCAATGCAATATATTAAGTAAGATGACATATAAAATTCTTGCTTTATCGCCTGTGCTTGTTTGAGCCGATCTCTTAGTGAGCTGGCATTTATTTCAGCCTAGTCTAGACTTTGCTTGCCTTCTAAGACAATCTCAATAAAATGGTATATACAGTCTTCAAAAAGGAGCACATGCTCTGAACCTTTCACTCTATGCAACATTACCATTCTATCATGAATTTGAGGTTTCATATGGTCTTTGGTCAAAAACTTGGGTAATCTAGAACCACCTTTTTAGTTTGATATAGTCCACTTGTGAGTGATGTTGTTGAGCTTCTTATCACTTCTCTCTCAGAATTGAGTGAGTGATTGGGTTGGAGTAAAACTAAAAAAAGCTTCATCTGGGAGTTTAAAAACTAACATTATTGTTTCCCTGTTTATAGTCAAAAGACTTTTACCCTCATTATTCAGCACACTTTTGGACTTAACATCATAATGGTTTATGCAGTGTAGAACTAGCTCTAGATTAACTACAACTGGGGGGAAAGTGACAGCTTGAAACAGACCGCTAGACATGATCTCTAAGGTATATTCCTTCTCTACTACATCCTTCAGATTTTCAACCAACTTTTCTACCTCAACTCCTAGCAAATTAGTGTCCCTCATCACTGGAGCTCTACACTCTAGATATACAGAATTCCCAAAAAAATGCATGCTAGACCCCATTTTTCTTTTCCAAACAAACAAAGAATTGCAACCCTTCGAAAACACACTACCATGCAGAAAATAAGAAGCAAGAGGGGGATTTTTTGGCGTTACCTATTTTTTGCAGACTCAAGAAACTAAATTTTAGTCCTTCGCAGCCGAGACTCCTCAATCCTAGCTCTGAAAATGAAAAAACTAGAGGATAATATTTAAAGACTGCTCACCCAGCTGAAATATAACCGAAGAGATAAATATTAAATGTGGCATGTAGGCTTGCACAGAGTGAATATGATAATGTGACATCTGGCAAGCTTCATTTAATAAAATCACTCAAGTCATGATTACTTTCCATTTAATACCACTACTTCACTCATGCTAAAAATTGTCTGCCTTAACTTATTTTTCTAGCTTGGAATTAACCTGTGTTTATCATCAAATCAAGACTGGTCATACCATTATTCCAAAAAAATACAGCTCTGACGTGTCATGTCATTTTTCACTTCGGCTGTCACATCAATCTTTTAAACCTGCTAAGTATACCTTTGAACTACTTCAAACCGAGGTTCGAAGAGGTTCAAAGTGGTTCACTACCGCAATGCTGACATGGCAAGGGTCCTATCTGCGATCACCAATGTTAGCCCAAACACTTTATTTGAACTACTTTGAACCGAGGTTCAAAGTGGTTCACTAGGAAGAAATAACTTCTACCCATGACCGAAAAGAACCAACTTCTACAAGATGGGTTCATGAAGTATTAAAATGATTCACTTAGAAGTAAAAACCAACATTGGAAAACTCTTTTATCATGAACATTAAACTGGACAAGGGTCAAAAATTTAATAGGGTAAAGGACACTTTTACCATGGTGACTCAAAATAGACCCTAACACTAGCTCTGACTGGGGGACTGCATGTTGCCAAAAATGTAGAGAACTCTAGATTACTAGTTTCACAAAAACAAGGGAAAGAAGCGACACACACAACTACACCTAGGGAAAGCAAGAAAACTAACTACTATGTACAGGGAGGGACTTAGAATAGAAAATTACAGCTTGAACAATTTGAGGTCCTACCCATTGTAAGTGAAAGGGATATTAATACCATCTGGGTAGGACAGACGGAAATCATTAGAACCAATTTCTTCTGATATGATAAATGATCCTTTCCACAAGGACTCAAATTTCCCATGAGATCCCTTAGGTGCCCTTCTCTTATCCCACAATAGGACCTCATCTCCTTTCATAAAATTTCATGCAGGGGCTTTCATATCAAAAATTTGCTTGACTTTCAACTGGTGCCCTATGATGTGATCCACTAAGTCATTTCTTTCTTCCTCCAACTTATTCAGGTACATAGTACATTTTTACAGACTGTAGCTTGGCCATTGATAATTCTAGAGGTAAGGATACATGAGCTCCAATCCCATATACAAGCTCAAAAGGAGCCATGCTAATAGCTCTTTTGTGAGTAGTCCTATCGGCCCACAAGGCATTATGCAACTTCTTATGCCAATCACAAGGATTATTATCCAACAATTTCTTTATTATAGCTATCAGGTTCTTATTACTGGACTCTGCCTAATCGTTTCCTTGTGGGAAGTAGTCGGATGAATGAGCTAAAGATATCCCATGTTCATAAAAAAAGGCTAAAATCTCTTCTGAAGAGAAATACGTAGCATTATCTGCTACCACCTTGAGTGGTAGTTCAAACCTGATAAAAATATGGTTCATCAAGAAATCATAGACAACCTATGAATTTGCCTTTTTAGTCAGAACTGCTTCTACCCACTTGGTGAAGTAGTCAGTGGCAGTTAGAATAAATATATGCCCTGCACTAGATGGAGGATTCAAAGGCCCAACAAAATCTATCCCCCATTGTTTGAAGGGTTCATCAACTACCACTGGCTTGAGAGGTAGCGCTGCAAGTTGTGAACGCCTAGTAAATAACTGACATTTCTCACAGTTTTTGACGTAATGATATGCATCCTTGAACATTCCTAGCCAGTAAAAATGGTTCCAGAGGATTTTGAACACCATGATGGTAGAGGAATAATGTCCTCCATAGGCTTCATTGTGAAAATATCTTAGTAATTCTTTTTGCTGGACATCATCGACACATCTCAGGAATGTTCCATCAATACCCCTTTTGTACAACACATCTTGAGAGATTACATACTTGGAAGCTTTTAATTTTAGATTATGCCTTTCTCGGGGATTCAAGTTTCCAGGGCATTCTCCATAGGTGAGGAAGTATGTCACGACTAAAAACCAAGGATCAGTCAAACTTTCTAATAGCACCATGGGGTGCTTCATTTACTTCCTCCTTCACCAATTCACCATTTTCTGCTATCAATTTACACAAACCTCATCCTCTCACCAAATTGGTTAGCTTAGTAGTAAAATCATATTCTTGGATTTTAGCTATCCACCCTATCTCCTTTTGAGTCAAGATGCTTTTTATTGTTGTTTCTGGGACATATACTATAGCGTGAGAGTGTAAGATATAATGCCTGAATTTTTTTACCACTTTAACTATGACAAAGGCATGCTTCTCAATCTGGGAATACTTAAGTTCATGCTTCTTCATGGGTGTGCTCATGAAAGCTATGAGCACCTCCTTCCCTTTCTCATCCTTTTGTGTCAAAATGCTAAACAAGGTATACTCTGATGCATAGCAATAAATAATGAAATCCTTTTTGAAATCTGGACTTGTCAAGATAGGAGCCTAGGATATTTCTATTTTAATATAATTAAAAGCTTTTCACCCTTCTTCATTCCATTTGAAAGGAAATTTCTCACTCAGCATGTCTACCACATGCCTGGTAATTTTTGAAAATTTTGAAATAAAGGCCCTTAAACAGTTCACTTGGCTAAAGAAAGACTTCAAACCACTTCTGCTAGAAGGTAAGTTGAGTTTTTGAATTGCTTTGACCCTATCAGGATCAATTTTGACACCTTCTTTAAAAACAATATGTCCTAACAATTTACCCTCCTCAACAAAGAAGACTGACTTTTTTGGATTCAAGGAGATACTGTGACTTCTACATCTTTGAAAAACTGTTTCAATATCACTCAAATGGTGGCTCCTCCTCTTTGAATAGACGGTCAAGTCATCTAGATAAATTACAATGAACTTATTGCAAAGATCCTCGAATGAGTAATTCATTGCTCTCTAAAATGTGGCACCGACGTTAATCAATCCAAACAGCATTTAGTTGTATGCAAAGGTACCCCAGGGAGTTATAAAAGTTGTTTTGTGTTGATCCTCCTTTGCCACAATCATTTGGTTGTACCCAGAATAACCATCTAACATGGACATCACTTTTGATCCTGATACTACCTAGAGCACATGTTCCATGATTGGCAGCACATAGTTATCATTGAGACTAGCTTGATTCAGATTCCAGAAATCTAAACAAATTGAGATTTCACATTCTTTTTTTCTCACAGGGACTATATTGGAAATCCAGGTGGAATGGTGGATTGGGTAGATAATCCTGGCTTGCAACATCTTTTCTACTTCTTTTAGTATGGTCTCTGACACCTTCAGATTGTAATTCCTCAATTTTTGGTGAAAAGGCAGGGCTTCCGGCTTCAAGGGGATATGATGTCTGAAGTGACCACCTTTGAGATTATTAATATCTTTGTACCCCTAGGAAAAAACATCTTTATACTTTGTTTGTAGTTTCTTGAGGCTTTATTTCTCCTACTGAGAACATGTTTTACCTATTAAAACCCATTTAGGGTCATCTTCATTGCCTGTATTGATCTTATCATATTCCTTGGAATTATGGACATGTGATATCTTTTCTTTGATTGTACTATCATCTCTTCTTAAAAATAGATGTTCCAAAGAGGCCAGTCCTTTTGGGATTTTATTTCCTTTTAGCTGAATAATTCCATCATCCCCTAAAGAATCTTCATAGGTTTCTTTGGACTCATTTTTGGAACCTTCAAAATAAATATTAGAAATATTGTTAATACATCCTAAGAAATCACTGAGCTGAGAATCATTATCAAACACCTGCCAATGTTCTACATTATCTGGCACTTTTGGCTTGTATATCATTTCTATCTAGTAGCTCTATTTTTTGAAATCTAGATGTGGTAAAAGTAGTGAAGCCAAAACTGCTAAGGAATCTGCTCTAGTGTTCAAACACTTGGGTATGAACTCAATAGAAAAATCATCAAAGGACTCAAGTTCATCCCACACTAGATTTTTATAGTGCTTTAACTTTTCATTCTTGACTAAAAATTGACCTCTTGTTTCATAATCAGGTCGGCATCACCTTTGGCAATCAACTTCTTAACTCCTCTGAGCCTTGCTTCTTCGAGTCCCAATAGAAATGCTTCATATTCAGTAGTATTATTGGTATTCCTGAAATCCAGTTTAAAAGACATAGGCATACACTCTCCAATAGGGGGAAACAACACCAGTTCTTCTCCTCATCCTGAGTTTGAACAACTACCATCAAATTCCATTCTCCACAGGGCTTCATCGTCTGGAACCTCAGCAACAAATTCATATTCATTATCAGACAAAACCACATAATTTCCAAAATGACATTCTTCATAAAGGATCTAGGCTTTGGGATTATCTGAGGGAACTACTGTATATTTGTTTTTAGGCTCTGGTTCAATCTTTATTTTCTTCTTACCCACTAGGATAATTGCTTCAGACCAATCCATTTTAATATCACCTCCCATATCTTTATGAAAGGTTCTACTAAGTAGCATATTGTATCTTGCTGGGATATCCGCCACTAGGATTGTCAATTTCAGATGTTTATCTGGGCATGCAACAAGAACAACTTGCGCTTCTTTGACCTGACCCATTAAAGGTACTTACTTTCCATCCATGGAATAACAATGGCCAAATGTCTTGGTGAAGGTAAGGTCGAGGGTTTTAGCAACTGGGGCATGCATTATATTATTAGAAGCACCGGAATCAATAATACAATTACTAAGTTTCTTCCCATTTAAAAGAAAAGAGATGTAAAAAGGATTTAGTTTTTTCTCCTCTATTTCATTTTCTACAAAATTGACATAAGGGAGGTCATTGGGTATCTATGGAGTATCTTTGGATACGAAGATGGGGGGTTCTTTAATTGTAGTTGTTTCTCCTATCAAGGGTTTATTTGATTGGATGTTTGAATTTGATTCTCCTTTTACATACTTAACCAATTTGTCTAACTCTTTTGGGTTCATCCTCAAATATTCGGCCGGGGAGATGGATATAGAGGTAGTTTTGCAAAACTCAGCAAAATTGAAAATAGGAGGGATAGAAGCTATGTTACCTTTTTGTAGGATTTTAATTCCTAAATTCTTTAGACTTGATGAGACATCACCACTCCCCATCTCTTTACCCTTTGGTTAATTATCAGATGTAGCAGCGCCAGGGGAGAACTTCCGGTTCCTTATATTTCTTGTAAGGAATGCATATGAAGGATATTGCAGAGTCGCCAATATGTTTCCACCTCTTTCAGAGTCAAACTCATATTCTAGATAAAAATAGCTTGAATGTCCGATATCGAAAGGAGCCTTTTCTTCTTGGTATTCTTCTATCCCAATGGTGTCCTTAGTTGCATTTATCTGAAGGTATCTTAGCCAATTTGGACACGTTTCACCATCATGATCTGTTGTCAAATGGAAATAAAACATAGTTTCTTTAGTTGTTGATTCAATCTGTAACTTAGGCTATGAACTTGTCAAAAGGGGAGTCTTCACATGGGGCTGATTAAACTACTTACGACCAACATCTTGGTAGTGAGATTGGTACAAAGAACTAGCTCTATTCTACTGCCTCTTAAGTATTTCCATGTCATTCATCAACCTTTGCACCAGGGGATCGATTGGAGTAGACAAAGAGGCACCCGAGGATTGAATTTCCATTTTCCACTTTCTATCATGATAAGTGTATCCTTGAGTTGAATACCTTGTCTTTGCACAATGTTCAAATTAGCTGCCCCATCTTTCAACAGGTGAAAACTTATGTCGGGTGGCATCGCATTGAGAAAAAAATATTTTTGTTTTCATCACTGGGTGCTACATTCGCATGGATTCTTTGTAGAATCCTATTGTACTTGGCTACAAATTCCCACATTAGTTCATGTATCTCTTTTTTTAGTTGACTTAACTGGAGCACTAGTGAAATTTCATTATCAGGTGTTTTGAATCTTGCCTCAAAAACATCTTTCATATCATCCCAACTAGTAATCGATTGATGAGGCAAGGGATTGAACCAATCAGTTTCTGCATTAGTTAATGTCCTTATAAAAAGCCTAACTACAACTTCTTAAGTAGGGACACTGAGAATACCACAAGTTGTGTGAAAATCACTTAAGTGATCTTATGTTGTTGACTTACCATCTCCATTGAACTTGGGTAAGACTTGATTAGCCCCTTCAGGAAGAGCAACGGGAGCACCAGCTCCTAGGTTCAAAGGGACTATGTTTTGACCCTATAGCTGATTAGCGGCTATGAGTGGGTATTAAAAGTTTAGAGGTTGAGTGTTGAAAATCGAAGATATTACAGTACCTAGAGGAATAACAACTTGAAAAATTGGTGATACAGTGGGGCCAGCAAGGGGTGAAGAGGGTCGAATACAAGTCTGAGTCTTCTTCTTTTTGGGAGTCTTAAAATCAGGGAAAAAACTCAAATTTTTTAAAGCTTCAAAATCTTCATCAACCATCCCTTTACTCCAGTCACCTCTTGTATATCTTTTCTCAGCCATCTTGGTCGTGCAAACTAATTTCTAGTTTCCTTTAAGGACCTTGAGCTGCTCTATCCACAACAATAGTTTCTTGAGAAATGGGGAGTCCCCTCAACTACTCTTTGATCTCCTCTTCTTCTTCTATAGCCAAGCGGACATGTTGGTATTGCTAATCATTCCAGGCCAAAGTATTGAGATCGTCTATGATGTCTTCTTAAGTGTCCAAGAAATGTAAATCTGGTTGCAGAACTAGGGTAACTTCTTCTTGACCCGAGATTACAATAGCAGGCAATACCATGATTTATTCATTCATAAAAAATTGTAATTATCACTAGTCCTCTCAATAACAATGTCCCCAGCAAAGTCACCAATATATGTTGGTGAATAGATTTGTCTTCACTTTAATCACAATCTATATTGACCCTATTCCTCTTTGAAGAAAAAATTCTACAACAGTTGGGTAAGCATAAGATAATTGCTTCCCTCTGAATTATGTGAGGTACAACTCCCTCTTAGAAATATTCAATAAATTTCCAACTTAACAACTAACCAAAGTACTTTTAACCTGAAAGCATGTAAGGACCTCTCAACTAATCCTGGGTATTGAGGTATTTTTTAGATATTTCAAACGCAAAAAAGAAACTTAAAATTAAAGAACACGCAAATTATTTTATTATCTAGAGATAAATTCAGAATGAAGGAGAAACAAAGAATTTTCAAGAAAGATAGACAACCATCACACATATATGAATAACGTGAAGCAAGAAATATATTAATTCACAAATTAATTAACATATCATGAATTTTAATTCACAGATTCAAATTGAGCTTTATATTAGAGTATCATGATTACACAGAACAAAGTCTGAGATCAATGCAGATTTCTATATCTTTCTCTTCAATTCCTTTCAAAAATAAAAATAAACCCTACCAACATGGCCTAAGACAACTATAAAAACTAAGTTCCAAAACAAAAAAATCTAACCCCTGCATACTTTAATGCACCAGCATATATAGTTTAGTGATCCTGGGAGCCTCCCTAGAAACTCGGCCACCCGGGATAACCGAAAATAAATGATTACAAACCAGTAATCTTTAAAGAGAAACAGTTTTAGAAACAATTTTCCCATAACTAACAATAACTTAAAAGATAAAAGCTTTGCATGACTTTAGCTACTTGTCTTCTATTGTGGCTTCGCAAAATAGCTTCAAGCTCTAGAATGTACTCACCAGCTCCTAGATCAGATGAGAGTGCAGGTTCTTCAAACCGGTCAGATTTGCACAAAATGCATTCTTTTCCCACCTAAAATCCTGAATTTTTGCTAACTGCCTAGGTAATTGTCCTCTGTTTAGAAACAACATGACTCTACGTTAGCTATTCTGGTGAAGTCTTCAGCCATTATTTCCTCTTTTTCCTTGATATTATTCATAGTATCCTCAAAGCTCTTAATTGTGGCTTTTGTGTTCGTGCTTCCTTCTTCTAGCTGGAGAATACCGGATGGATTTACCACTTTTATGTCTTTTAATGTGTTTGTGTGCATTTCTTTGATCTCTTTTTCCATAGCGCGTATGCTAGAGATCGCAGCTCTGAATAGGCTGCCTTTCCATCCTAGATTCTTTTTTAATATAAACAACATACATGCATCCACCATCTTCATTGGGTTTTCTATCAAGAATTTCATGACTCCATATTCCTCTATCTCAGTAACCTGAGATATGATAGCTGCACATTCTCTTCATCTGATTTGCATCATGGAATTAGGGTATGAATTTCCCTAATCAGTGCTTCCCCCTCTGAATAGGTGGTGAAGAATTCCTGAATGAGCTTTCTTCCTTCCATGACAATACCACCAATCTAGTTTTTCATTGCTTCCATGAGGGCCCTACCCTGTTGCATCTGCTTCAATAACTGTTTATTATCCGTAGAATTAGGATCAAAATCCTATGGTGATTGGGCCAAGGCTAATGCTCCAACCTCACTAAGTGAACTGAGGAATTCAGTCATTGTGATCACAAGCTTCTTGAGTTCACATTTCTCCTTACCATCCTTTTGAGATTGACCAAGCATGTGGTCTGCAAAAAATTTAAACAAATGGTCCCTGGTATCCCTGTTTAACAAACCGAACTCCATCTTTGTAACCTCAAAATATTCTACAACGGGTTCATGGAATCCTTCCTTTTTTTTGAAGGTTGCAATCTTGGCAGTCACATTTCTTGTAGTAGGATCGGTAGTCAGCCTCGCATTGCTCTTAACCCTTTTTTCCTTTGGAGCACGAGTAGCATACTTGGTAACTATTTCCTTAATTGGTAAGGAGACAAGTTTAAAGGTGTGCTTCTTATTTACCAAATCTGTCAACCTAGGGGGGATTGAACTAGTCACCAACCTATTATCTGTTGTCTTGGCAGGTGTGACATCCTCATGTTGAACTTCAGGCTTGTTCGTAAACATCTCCTAGTCTTTCTTACTATGCTCTGGTGAGAAAGAGATGACCTCATCATTGATATCAATGTCAATATAATTGGAATCTAGGGATGCCATTTGTATTCATCCTTTAAACCTGGTTCTTGACCTCATTCAGGGTACAGTGGGATGTACACATGAATTTTATTTTCTTTTAGATGGAAGAGTATTACCTGCATGAGTGATCAAGAGGGAAACATTAGAGGGTACAGGCAACACTTCTACTCAAACAGGACTTGTCTTAGACTTTTTAGGAGATGTAATCTTTTCTCTGGTTTGTTTCCTCTTTTTCAGCTAGTCAACAGTGTAGGATAAAATGAACCTAGCTCTTAATTTGATATCTTCTTATTATTCTCCTTTCCTATCCACTTCTGAAAAATCCTCCCTGTTTGGACCATCGAAACCAAGTTCAATGACTTCAGAATGATCTTCCTTCACGCCAACAGTGTTAAACTTTAGCTGCAATGCTTTGATTTGGGGAATCAATAGCCTAGAGTGATCTCTCTTTTTAATTGTTCCTTCATCTCCAATCTCCTCCCATAAATCTTTAATATGTGGGTTCAACTTAGACTGGACATTCAAATCAAAAACCTACCTTGTGAATCCTTTGTTGTCAAACCCTCTTCTCAGCTCATAGCAATGCATGTGAAAACCCACCAAATTACTGCCTATCATGGAGGCATCAAGCATACTCTTGCATGTCATAGCTCCAAGGCTAATGGGAAACATAGAATCCCATTTCTATTTTAGAAGGTTGTTCTTGATTACCGTGAACAACTGTTTGCAAACCTCTGCTAAGATGAAACAATCAAAGCAAAACCTTGACAACTTAAAGAGGTTTTTCATCAAAACCCCCAACTCTCACATACATGAATCATGGAAATTGAATATAAAAACTACCAAAACGCTGAACCAGCTTTCATGCTTCTGAAGAAATTCTCTGATTTGGGGTTCTGGCTAACTGGTAACACAACTTCCTGAGGAAAACATCATGAACTCTCCTGTAGTCCCTAAGGACTCTGTCTTTCCTTAATAAAGGGCAATATTCAAAAATGATTATGTCTTCACTCCATGGCTCATGGGGAATCCCAGAAAGGTCTTGGGTGCATGCAAGGTAGTATATTAAGTAAGATGACATATCAAATTCCTTATTTATCGCCTGTGCTTGTTTGAGTTGATCTTTTAGTGAACTGGAAATTATTTCAGCCCAGTCTAGACTTTGCTTGCCTTCTAAGACAATTTCAATAAAATGGTTCATCCAGTCTTTGAAAAGGAGCACTTGCCCTAAACCTTTCACTTTATGCAACAAGACCATTATATCATGAATTGGAGGTTTCATATGGTCTTTGGTCCAAAACTTGGGTAATCTGGAACCACCTTTGTAGTTCGATACAGTCCACTTGTGAACGATGTTGTTGAGCTTCTTTTCACTTCTCTCTCAAAATTGAGCGAGTAACTGGGTTGGAGTAAAACTAACTAAGCTTCATCATGGAGCTTAAAAACTGACATTATTGTCTCCCAGTTTATAGTCAAAAGACTTTTAGCCTCATTATTCAGCACACTTTTGGACTTAACATCATAATGGTTTATGCACTGTAGAACTAGCTCTGGATTAACTATAGCTGGGGGGAAAGTGACAGCTTGAAACAAACTGCTAGACATGAGCTCTAAAGTATATTCCTTCTCTACAATATCCTTCAGATTTTCAACCAACTTTTCTACCTCAACTCGTAGCAAATTAGTGTCCGTGATCACTGGAGCTCTACACTCTAGATTTGTAGAATTCCCAAAAAAATGCATGCTAGACCTCATTTTGCTTATCCAAACAAACAAATAATTGCAACCCTTCGAAAACACACTACCACACAGAAAATAGGAAGCAAGAGGGGGATTTTTCGGCATTACCTATTTTCTACAGACTCAGGAAAACAAAAACTTTTGTCCTTCGTAGCCGAGACTCCTCAATCCTAGCTCTGAAAATGAAAATACTGGAGGATAATATTTAAAGACTGCTCATCCGACTGAAATATAACCAAAGAGATGAATATTAAATGTGGCATGTAGGCTTGCGTGGAGTGAATCTATTAATGTGACATCTGGCAAGCTTCATTTAATCAAATCACTCAAGTCATGATTACTTTCCATTTAATACCACCACTTCACTCATGCTGAAATATCACCCGCCTTAACTTATTTTGCTAGCTCAGAATTAACCCATGTTTCTCATCAAATCAAGACTGATCATACCATTATTCCAAAAAAATATGGCTGTAATGTGTCATGTCATTTGTCACTTTTTCTGTCACATCAATGTTTTAAACCTGCTGAGTATACCTTTGAACTACTTTGAACTACTTCAAACTGAGGTTCAAAGAGGTTCAAAGTGGTTCACTACCACAATGCTGATGTGGCATGGGTCCCACCTATTATCACCGATGTTATCCCAAAAAATTTATTTGAACTACTCTAAACTACGTTGAACTGAGGTTCAAAGAGGTTCAAAGTGATTCACTAGGAAGAAATAACTTCTACCCTTGACCGAAAAGAGCCAACTTCTACAAAAAGGGTTCATGAAGTATTAAAATGATTCACTCAGAAGTAAAAACTGACATTGGAAAACTCTTTTATCATGAACTCTTGGTGATAAGGAGGAAACCAGACAAAGGTCAAAAATTTTATAGGGTCAAGGTTAATTTTACCATGGCGACTCAAAATAGACCCTAATAGGTTTGAAATCCTTTAACTAGGTTACTCCTAACAGGGTAAAGCTCTTAACAGGGCTAGAGGTAAATCCCTTGATCGGGTGACTCCTAACATGGTATTTCTCTTAACCGGGCATTTTGTAAAGATTTTAACAAGGCTAAGCTCTTAACTGAGCGTACTTCAAATGAGTGAAAATTTTAGTGGGTGCCATCCCCACACATGGTTTTTCCCAGTTGTGTTTTGATGAGAAAAAATTTGGTGTTATTGTGATGCATGGTTTTGGATGTTTATCTTTATTGTTTAGTTTTTCATGCAATTTATGTTTATTGATGCAATTTATTGAATAGTTAAGGAAAAGTTTGAATTGTTATATTTTTTATTCACCCCCCTTCTTAGTAATCTTGGATCTCTTTATACTAACAATTGGTATCATAGCTTTCATCCTCTTTTGTGGTAATCTTAACAACTTGAGGAAAAGATCCAATGATGAAGAAGGAAACTCCCAATTTATTTAAGGACAACTACCTGGTATGGAGTGACAGAATAAATTTATATCTATATGGTATGGGACCACAATACTAGATGCATGTCACAAGCACGTATATCACCCCTGTTGCAACTCTCATTGCAGTTAAACTGAAGGAACAACATGATAATACTCAAGCCCGTGAAGCTATTCTAAGTACCCTATCTGATATTGAATATGTTGATGTTCGTGGACTTGATAATGCTTATCATGTCTTGTAAAAGTTGAAACTAACCTATGGAGGAGATATTCAGATGCAAAAATCTAAGGAAAATAGTCTTAGAGGAAAGTATGATGACATGGAGATGGTCGAAGGAGAGAACATTGCACAATATGGCCTAAGAATAAAAATAGTTGTTGGTGTTATCAGAGGTTTTAGTGGAACTATTGAGGAATATAATGTGGTAAGTAAAATCTTGAGAAATTCATTGCCTACTTATGCCATTAGAGTGTCTGCTATAAATGAGTTGAGAAAATTTGACATTGTTACTATAGATGGAGTGATCGGTAATCTTACTACATTTGAGTTAAATAAATTTGATAACAGTATTCCAAGAGTTGAGGCAAATTTCAAGGCATCAATGTCTAATGTACCAACAAGGAAAGGTAAGGAAACAAGTCATGTTTCTGATTACATGTCAAGTTAAGCCAGGGAACTTGAAGCTATCTTGGATGAAGAAAGAAAATAATGAGAGCTTGAGGCTCTACTAGCTAAGAGAATTTCTAGAGGGACTGGTAAGTATAAAGGTAAACTTCCACTGAAATGTTTCTCATGTAATAAGATTGGGCATATTTATGCTAGATATTCCTATGTGGACAAGATAGCTTGCATGTTTTTTGTCAATTTTATATTTCAGGTGATTGGGATGCTTGTAAGAATACAAAATGGGTCAAAGATCAACTATTTGATTACAATGATCAATATGAAACAACAATTGACGATAATGATCAACTATTTGCATCAAAGGATTATGATTGTGTTCTCGACCTTGTACAAGAAGGTAATTTCATTTTTGATAACTTTATTTTAATTTAATTTTTGATAACTTTATTTTTTAAATTTATTTGTTAATTTCACATGTAAGTTAACAATTTCATTTTTGTTTGTGGGACATGTGTATGTTGTTTTTGTACTTGAGGACAATGAAGAGGAAAAAAAGTATTGGTTGGGTTGATGTGTTGAAACTAAACATAAGTTAGTAGAAGCTCAAGAAGATAATGATGGCTATAATTATCTAACATGTTCGGTGGTGATTGTTGGCACATGGCTATGAAAATAGCTAACAAGGAAGAATGGTTTGCCTACAATCTAAGACTATGAAACACATAATAATATTATACACTACTCACATTTGGTTGTGGCAACAAATATAAAGCTAGTGAGATATTGTGGGAAACCTACTAATAAAGAGTTGTGGTCAATTTCTTTGGAATAATATGAGACAATTATAGATGCATTACATAAAAGAGAGGATGCACATGGTACAATGGAATAAGTAAATACAGATAAGTATATATGTGTACTTTTATAATTTTTGATAACTTGAGATATAATATATTTTTCTTTTACATCACTTTAACACATCCTAATTTTATATCCCCATAAGACATCCTAATTTTATATCCCCTTAAGACATCCTAGAATTGCATCCCCTTAAGCCATCTTAGAATTACACCCCCTTAAGACATTCTAATTTTAGATCCCCTTAAGGCATTATAATTTCATATCTCCTTAAGGCATCCTAAAATTGCATCCCCTTAAGCTATCCTAGAATTACACCCCCTTAAGAAATCCCCTTAAGACTTCTTATTCTAGATCCCCTTAAGACATCCTAATTTTAGATCCCTTAAGACATTCTCTTAAGAAATCTTAATTTTACACCCCCTTAAGATATCCTAGAGTTTTAATCTAACTGATTTTAAATTGTTGTACAAGTCTCTTGATTTTTGTTTTAGGTCTCTTACGACATCATGTTGTTGAAAAACTAAATGAATACCCATTTTTAATATGTTAAGCATGATCCTCTTACACTTTTACTTTTTGTAATTAATTTTTACATGTTTTTAGTTACACATAATTTCTACAAGTTTTTAGTTACTTATTAAAGATTCATTTATTATTGCAGGTCTACATAGTTCAAGATCAATTATCTACTCGAATTGTAATCTATTTTTAATGTCTATGAGCTATTAAACTTATTTAATGTTATTGAACTATTGACTTAATTTTATTTTGTTATATTTAATGAGTTATTGAACTTGTTTAATGTTTGCATCTAGATCTTTATTTATTGTTTCACTTGTAATCAATTTGTTATATTTAATGCACTATTGAGTTCTATTGCATCTATTTGTTAATTTGGGTAAGGTTGTTCAATATGTTATATTTTACATTTAGGTATTTTATAATTCATTGTATAGAAACATGTATTTGTAAACATTGTTATATTTAATGAGCTATTGAAATTGTTTAATGTTATATGCATCTAGATCTTTATTTATTGTTTTACTTATAATAAATTTGTAACCATTTCATTATATTTAATGCACTATTGAGTTCTATTGCATCTATTTATTAATTTGGTTAAGGTTGTTCAATATGTTATATTTTACGTTCATGCATTTTTCTACTTGTGTGGAAACATGTATGCGCACACACACACACACATTGATATATTTAAATTGAAACATGTACATTGTTAATTTCCATGAAAAGATATATAAACATCTGTGTCTATTGCATGAAATAGTGAAACACTAAACTATCAATCCAAAATATCAATCCAAGAAAAATCTAGTAAAACTTGTAAATACATACAAAATATCAAGAAAATCTAGTAGATATGTAAAATTTATATAGATCAATTAAGACAATCACATGACAGAAATCCATAATATCAATCCAAAAAACATCTAGTAAAGCACGTAAATAGTTCAAATTAGCAATCCATAATATCAATCCAACAAACATCTAGTAAATCATGTAAATACATAGTTCAAATGATCAGTCCATGTGTCAAATAAAAATCTAGACTGTCCATGTGTCAAATGTCTATAAAATCAAGAGTCCTTGTCAATTTGTGTTAACCAAGATGATGTGCATCATTTTGTATAAAGCATCATACGTGAAATCAAAATCTAATACTTGAAATCACATTTAAAACTATTCAAAATGATCTAATATATTTTTAAAAATATTATATAAATTAAATATTTAGATAAATTACCATATCAATTTGGACATCTCCTCCAATGTCCTAGTGGTCATTAGGACCTATGTGATGTTGTTGTCCCTCTTGGGACTCTAATTGCATGGAAGGATCAACGCCAAAAGTATCACCAACAAGGTTTTGTACAAGTTCAAACAAAATTATAAGAACATTCACCTATGTACATAAAAAATCTAACTTAATCCACCTAAAAGACATACAAAATTTGTGAACACACTGATATAAAAATAAAACCTGAAAAAACCTGAAAGGATGGATCCTAGTGCAATTCACTTTCATCATCAACACGCGCACCAACACCAATCCTAATGGAAGTGTCAACCTACACATGTGTACACATATATATACATATACATAAATTTTAAATTTTAAAATTTAAATTATGTAAAAATGTTGAAATTTTTTGAATTTAAAAATAATTCATTTCTCGAAAATAAATAAACTTAGGTGGCTCATCTACTACAACTAATAATGTTGGAGCATTGGCCATAATAACCTCAAGTAGATGGCCTCCTTATTTAATAACATTAATAAATTTAGAAAACAAGTTTAAGACTTAATTAAACAATAGTTTAAAAATACAATTTTGAAATTTCTCTATTTATACCCCATGAGGTGTGCAACTTAGTGTTGCAAAAAATATAGGTCATTTCAAAGAAGAGGTCAATGTGCTCGTACCCATTGCTTGTACATGTATGTATTCATTTTTGATTAATTAACTTTTATTTAAATATTACATATAATGTATGAACTAAAAAAGTTTAAAGTATGCATGTTCAAATTAAATGTATATAAGTGTACATATATGTGCCTCTATAAACGATGATCGATAAAATTATCTAAGAAAAAAGAAAATCTACATATGATCCAAAATCTAGGATGCTCCATGTGCACCAGAACTGGACTCGTCGTCACTAGAATCATAACATATCCCATGGAAACTTGTGCATAAATGAGGTACCAATGTACCTATTTCCATTTGATTAGCCCAATCCCTCATACTAGTAGAGAGAGTATTTAATGCTCTTAATGTTGATACCATGGCACGTTGGTGAAGGGGTACATGTAGAATGGGTACAAGAGGATCCAAAAGAGGTGGAGAGTGCACAAGTCTCATGCCCCTAACCTCTACTGGAACATGCTACCACCAACTCCCTAGAAACATTTCATGTCAAAATAGTTGGGTTTTAAGACCAACACAAACTCTACATATAATTTCCTCAAAAAATAGAGTGGCGCTTCCTAATTCTCATGTGTTGGATGATCAAATACCATCTACCATCAATCCCAAAAATTATCCACCATTTGGCGATGTACACACCACCTCATAGATATATTCTCTTGGTTGGTGCTATCAGGGCATTTGTATTAGGATCATGGAAGTATGGAGTTGTAGTGGCCTTGCTAATTTTTAAATCCAGTATGTCATGATAAGAGAGACCATCAAAATAATAATGTCTCATCATGTCTCTCCAAGTACAGTGCCTATCTACTTCCATGTCAATGGATCTAACATATTCTACAATGTTTTGCATCAAAGATGCACAACACACTAAAAGTGGTTGAACAAAAGATTGATTTTATTGTGTACAAATGTTATCTAAAATGGATGTTATATTATCATTAAGTGTGGTTCTCAAACAAGCCTCATCATATGTAGGTTGAGGTTTAGGTGGAGGTGGAGGTGGTGGTGGTGGTGCTAGTGGTTGATTAAGAAATTTGTTAATGTCAAATGCATCTAGGACCATGTAAAAGTGAACCTGCATTATATTTATTAGATTAAATTACATGTAATTAATTTGGGCATTTAAAGAACTATAAAACTATGCATGTAATCTATATTTAATCTATGAAACACAATCTAGATAATCTATGAAATATTTAATCTCGATAATATATGAAACATAACCAACATAATTTATCAAAGATAATCTATGAAACATCAATCTAGATCATAATTTTATAAGCTAGATAAATCTAGATAATGGGCCCAAGGATGTCTTAAGGGATCCTAGGTGCCTTGAGTGGTCCTAAAAGATCACCATATGTATTAATGGGTTATGGGATATATTAATGTGTTCTAGGGGGTCGTAAAGTATGTTAAAGGGTGTGAATGGGTCCTAAGACACATTTATGGGTCAAAAGACATCCTAGGATACATTAAGGGGTGTTGAGATATTGGTGAGATTGTGCATATATGTGCTGGCATTAATATTTTTTCATTGATGTCAACATATTCTTACTATTGGTGACAGTGTTCCTGAGATGTTCAGTGAAGAGATTACTATGATACAACTACTATAATGAATATCAGATGCTACAAAGGTACATATGGTTTTATTTATGTTTATAGTTGATCTATGTCAACGTACACAGGTTCGCATAATGATTTGAGTGAGATATGAAAGATTTATCAGAGAGTGGTATTTTGGTTGTGCAGGAAGAGATAGTGTTTCAGTTATTGGATATGTGTGGATCGGTTATGCAATATTCTTTATTTATAACCTCATTGTGACTTCAGGACATGGATGCATGTCCTCAGCTTGAGTGGTTTGTGATTTGGATGTTGGCAAGATATTTTTCTTTTAAGACAGTCGTTGTTGATTAGTGTTTCTGATGAACAGTGCAAAGATGAGTTTGATTTATGAGACAAAGTTGTTCATGTTGATGTCTTTTTATTTCATGTTGCTTGCTAATATTTATTGATCTTTTCCTATTCATTTTTATGGATCACATTGGATTATGTGATCGAAATTGAAGATTTTCATGTGGTGTGTTGATGTTCTTATTGTTCTTGGCCGACATGGTGGTGTATTGTTTTGCAAAGGATTGTGGCATGATTTATGGATCTAAGCATGTTCGAGGATGTTTTTATGGATCATTTTTATGTATTAGACAACATTCAATGGATCATATTGTGTATTGAGTTGTATTGAATTAATATTTTGTATTTAGGTCTCTAGCCGACCTAGTTGAGATAAATTGAAGTAATGTATATAAATATGTAATCATTTGTGATTGCGAGTGTGTAGAAGAGGTGTGTGATGGAAAAGACATGTTGAAGAGATCCTTATTCATCACAAAAAAAACCTCCTCTAGACATTCTTTTACCAACATCGTCTGTTGTTACACCTTATTTTGTTGATTGTTTGGCTTTAGCTAAAAGAAACTTTTGGAGACTTAAGTATGACACTACAATTTGCTTCCTTTTTATAAATTTTCCAAGGAATAAATGACCTCATTATGGTGAGTTTTTATGTCTTTTTCATCATAGAAGTAAACATTATCTTGCTAATTATACTCAATTTAGACAATTTGTTTAAGATTTAGTAGATCAATGTCGTATTCATTTAAAAATGGATCTCATACTTTTTCTTGATATAAAAAACATACCTTAGAATTTCTCTTTCCTTATATTATGTCATTCTCCATCATGTAATCTTTGTAGCTTACTTCACTAGGGGCTATTTGTGGTGCTTTATGTCCATTGTGCTCTTTTCCCTTGTCTTTATGCTTAGGGGGAAAATTCCCTTTATCTTATTCATTTCTCCTTCCAAAGGATCTATTATCTCTTTGTCGATTAAATTTCTTATACTACATTGTCCTTCCAGGCCTAGACTTGTTTGTTGAGGATTGTTTTCTCTTTAGGGGATTGATATTATTCTTTACAACCTCTTCCTTGCTTGGAAGTGTATATCACGTGTAATGAATTTTTACACTAATTTTGTATAATGTGACATCCTTTCTCTTTCTCCTTCATAGGACCAATTTTTTTCTCTTTGTGGGTTTTCATCTTTTATAGTGGTACATTCTTTGTAGCATGAGATTCTTTGTTTCATGTAAGGCATTATCATCTTTATTAATAATAGTTTCCATGCCTCAAAGAGCATGTCTATTATAAATGATCTTCCACTTAGGAAGTGTATGGTGTTTCTCTTCCTTTCCAAAAGATCCATTATCCATTTGTTGACTTGTTTATTTTATAACTTAATATATTTTCTTGCATGAATTTATTTGTTTTACATAAGGATCTTCTCTCTTTCAAGAGATGTACATCTTTATTTACACCCTTATCCTTTCTTGAAAGCATGTGTTTATTATCAAACATATATCACTTAGGATATACAACGAATTATATTCCCTTTCTTTCACCCCTTGGGGGGAAAATTTCATTTATTATTCTCTCTTTCCCTTCTCTTACTAAGGATCCACTTTTCTTAGTGTAGTGGAATTTGTTTATCATGTGACATTTTTTTCTTATATAGAATTTGTTCATTTTGATTTGGGATTCTCTCTTATGAAAGAGGTGTGTATTCTTGATCACAACCTCTTCCTTATATGTATAAGCATGTTCATCCTAAACAAAAATTCTCACTTGGGGGCTAAAAGTGTGTCATCCTTCATCAATAATCATTTTTCACCTAGCGGTAGGGGGGCTAAAAGGGTGCATCCTTTTTCTCCTATTTTTTGTCTTGAAGAGGTTATATTTGTTCAAGGACTCCTATTAAAGGTATATGTCTTGTGTGATGGTGAAAATGGTGATAAATGGTAGGCCACCAAATTCAACATACATTGGAATACCAAACTCCTAACAAGGTGAATCTGATTTGCACAACCAAGAGAGCAAGGGAGCAAATTTATGATCCACACAAATGGGGGGAATTTTGGTGGATTCCTTATGATAAAGATGATGATGATATGTAAAAATGATAAATGATTAAGTAAATAAATGCAATAAGAGAGATTAACTTACCTTGAAACTAGGAGAGAACAAGTGAATTTCATATCTGAGTTTTACAGTTGTGAAGTTGTCAGAAACAAAATTTTTTATGGATTCAGAACCCTAGAACCTGTATCTTCCAAATGAAAAAATTTTAGATTCCCAAGACTATGTTGACTCAAGTCAACCTTGTCCAATAAATTTGGCCTTGTCTTTGAGACTCCAAATCTGGCGCATTGTGTAGAGGATCAATCATTGGTTCTATAACTCTAAAAAATCTAGTTCCAAACTCCACCACTTATTCCCGAACACAGAAAAGAAGGGGAAATTGTTATGGGCAGGGGCTTGCCTTGGTCAATCCCCTGTATAGGAATTAACCTTGAAATGAAATAGATGTAATTGAAATAATGTTGACATGTAGAAGAGATTAGATCTAAACAATGGAATATATTTGTTGGTGTAATTAAATATTCCCAATTACACTTTAATTAATCTTACTTAGGATAATGCATTGCATAGTAGTTTGCATTGTAGACACCTAGGAGTTTGCATCTTATTTTAGCACATGGTGTAGGAGAAATTCCACTTGAGGTGGAGTTAGTTGTTATCTAATGTGTGAGATACACCTTTAGTTCTCTTATCACATTATCATCCTCTCATTGTTGCACTTGTTTGCACATACTTCATTGTACAATGGAGAATGATCCACCTTTGGTGGACATGTGATTCCACCTAGTGTGGGTGATAGGTTGTCATTTTCATATCTCCTTGTTATCATGCATTGCCTATATATTCAAACATATCAACATTGTAAATCAAGGGGCATTTTATTCATGTATCATTGATCATTATTGAATCAATTAATTGATCATATCATTTTTCCTATCTCTCTTGTGTTATCAATTGAGCTTCTAGATCTTGGCATATTTTCATTGCATTAGGAAAATTCTTACATGTTATCAATGTTTGATGCAAAATTCTTATATGGTATCAGAGTCATAGGAGCATTCATCGTATAGCCATTAAAGAGCCATTTTGCTTCAACTTTTGGAGGGCCACGATTCAGATTTGGGATCAGTAGCTTATGGGAGCGTCTAGAGAAAGGTCTAGCCTCACAATTGGGTCCTGGTGATCGTTCCAGTGAATTTTGACTATAATTTTACATGTATTTTGTTAAAGTCAAATTCAAGGCAAATTTATTTTTACAAATCAGGCTTTGGCCAACCCAATCTACAAATTTGTATTATTTTTAGAATTTTTAAATTAAATTTTCAGATCTATCTTTATTTTTTTGTCACCATATATTTTTCTACAAAATTGGTTTGGAGTTTCCCTGAATCTTCCCTGTTATTTGTCAGACTTCTACGATAGGCTGACTATACAAGACAACGTAGAACATTCTCCTCAATGGGTGGTTAATTCCAGGCCCACCCCCTATAGTCTGTTTGGCATTCCCCCTAACCAACAATATCCAGATCAAACAACATCGAAGGGTGATGTGGATCGCAAGCTCTCCCCATTCCAGCCCTTGCCAAGCTCCAACGCAGAATCCCTCACTTCATCATAGTCTATGGTTTCAACTTGGATTCATATCACCGTAGAAATTTGTAATAAAAACTTGGCTTCCCAATCTCAAAACCTCCCTGCATTTTCTAATGCACTCGCAGTGGCCCAAGCTCAGACCTGAGTCAGACTTCCAACGCGAGCTCCAGATCATCAATCTTAACAGAGCTCTTGTGTAAACTCCTGCACAGTCCATGTAAGACACTAATGTCCCCAATTTTAAATGCCACATTAGCTTGGCTTAGTTGGCATCCTAGTCAGTAATCCAGTCATCCATTGACTGTACTTTGTCTTCTATGTGTACCACTTCACTTTGCTAAAATTAACGGTTGTCTGACTGTCAAACATGGTATTTTTATTTTGTTGCGATGACCTTTTTACTATAAAATTTAATCACTTAGTTTTTTGACATCATTAGGGTTTGATTTGTCTTCCCCCTCACCATTTGCAATTTTGATTTCGTAGTCAAAATTTGAAACCCTATATCTCACTCATTTTGAGGCCTCTTTCGGTGCAATTATTTTTTATTTGGGGTAGAAAATTGTGAATTTTCTTGTGGTGGTATTATTTTTTGGTTTTTGTGGACATATTTTGTAGAAATCTCAATTTTAGGTGACAGTAACTTTCCCATCCTTGATTTTGAAACTTTGGAGGTTCTGTTCAGGCTCATATGGAAACATTTTCAGGTGCCATTTTTTTTTAAAGTGCATGATTTTTTGTCTACTTTCTAGAAATGCTATTATTTTGTAGTTGTTATACACCAAATGTGCACCCTACTAAACTCTAGAGTCTAGTGATCTGGTATAACATGGGATTTACTTCTAGGTTGTGGGACCTTGCTAAACTTGTAGTGAAACCTCTAGATTCTAGGTCGGTTCCTCTTGGATAATCACCTATTTTTCTCTTGAGACTTGAAATAAAACTTGGGAGGAAAAGGGAAGAAGGAAAATGAAGGACAATAAATCAAGAACTTAATCTTTTAGGTGATACAACAGAATGACATGAATCATAACAAAAATGGCTAAGAGTTAGCATGAAATATCTGACTTAAAACAAGTACAAGTTTTTGAATAGGCTTGCAAAAGTGTTTCATAGTAGGTTCTAAGGTGAAACTACTTAGGGAAATGGAAGATTTGCACAAAAATAACTTTCATGAACATAAACACAGACTATGACCTGCAAGAAAACATTCCCTCTAGCCGATAGATATGAAATGAGACAAGACAAGAGGGAATGATAAAATTCACAAGATTATCCCTATCGATCATTCACAATGTAGACAAAAATGCAGAAAAGAAAGAGGACTAAACTAACTCAAAGATTTCTCCAAAACTTAGCCACTGTATTATGCTTCATAGAGAATTATAGACATGAAAAGATTGAAGATAGGAAAAATGTCACAAAAAGTTTCACACAGTCTGAACCTCCTTGAGAATTACAGACATATAAAAAAGCTTGAGGACAAAAAGAATGTCACAGAAAGTCCTACATAATCTAAACCTTTTTACAAAATCTTCAAAAGCTACTTATATACAAACTCCTCAACCACCATGGCTCAGGAGTTGATCCACCATCAATGCAGATCAGATCATATAAACTTAGGGTTACAAAAGATATTTTTTAAACAACCAGAATCCCTAAAACGGTCACCTATGTACATTAATGCACCTTTGGAAAATATCCCAAGTGATCAGATATATCTTGGAGACATCTCCCAACATTGTAAATTTGACTAGAAAGATCAGCCTAATCAATCTATCTTGCTTGCAACTTGAAAACGATGTGACCGCTATGAAAACTCTGAGAAAATGTTTAAATATTTGAAAAATTGCAAAACATGGCATCAACAACTCCGGTTTATACCTTTATCATTTTTCAAACAAGACCGTCGATCTTACTTAAGTTACCTGTGATCCCAAGATCTCTAACTAATACGTGGCAGATGGGCATAATGCCTCAAAGACTATCCATTGAGCATCTTCGCCTTAAGGCAATACACCAACCGCATGATGAACACCAACTAAAATGAGCATTAAATTTAACCCTTGTCATTGAAACTGTAGGTCCCACTTAACTGAGAAGGACACATGTCTTCATGGCACAATGCCTTGATCATTAAAGACCCTTCATCTCTTCTTTAAGGAAATGTGCTAACCATCTGATTAAAAGAAACTTGTCTAATATTTACTTTCCTTTGATGGCCATAAGGTCTCAAAACCTGACACGCATCGACACAACGTAATGCCTCGATCACTATTTGTCGAGCATCTCCACTTTAAGACAATGCGCCAGCCACTGGATTCAATCTTATCTAACCGCTCTTTAACTTCCATGTGACATCACCCTGGCCCTGCCATAGACATGTGGCACAATGATGCAATACCCTAAAGATTAAATATATAGAATCTTGCGATCAAGGGATTGCGACAGTCATTGATGAAAACTTAACCCATGTGAACAATAACCTTGCCCGTATCTTTGATCATAGAAGTACACTTGTCACCTAGGTGCAATGCCTTGATGAGAAAACTGAGATGATCTTGGTCTTTGAGGCTTCACACCTATCATTGGATGAAGTCAACATGACTGTATGTTACCCACTCTGAGCCTTTTTACTACGCAGGCCCCACTGTCTACATGTCAAATGGTTGTGATGCCTTAATGAATCTTTAATGCTTGATCTTTGCATTGAGGCATTGTGATGACCATCTGATTAATTCCTTCCTACCTAGCTACTAATGTCATACTCCACTACAAGCCTGGCCCACCATGGACATGCATTGGCAAAGCGTGATGCCTCAAAGAATCCTTACTTCTTGATCTAGCGATTAAGGCATCGCAATGACCGTCGGATGAAGAATAATCTTGTTTGCTGCTTGGGGTAAATAAAGCATCATGGGGCTTAGGAGAATAAACTTAGGAAAATAATTCCTACTAGGAAAACAAGGAACACTGGCCCCACTCGACGGTAACTTAAAACACATGGGAAAAAAGGAACTTAAGTGGAAAAAAAAAACCAACTTCATTTTATAACAACCATGAAAGACCTAGGGTTTAAGGGTTTTCCAACTAGACCTAGGAATGTTTGCATAAAGAAGCCAAGGACCTCAGAGCCATGGGAAGATTCCTTACAAGCTAGGCTCAACCCTTGTGGGAGCCACATTTACCCTACTTGTAGACTAAAAGAGCATAGGATAAGAAATTTTGGGTAACATTTTGGCAATTTCTGCTAAATATCTATCTGCTAGACATATGAAAACCAGTGGATTGACATTACATTGGGCATTGAGTCACAAGAAGCACAAAATTAAGAACTCAGGGAAACATGAGGACTGAGAAAAGAGGAGAAAAACAATAGGAAACTAACAAACCAAAACAAGGAAACAAGACATATATACAACAACAACAACTGAATATACAAAAGAACTTAGAGGAAAATAGGAAAACTCCTAACCTACCCTAAACTAACCAGTATAGAAACTGGTTAAACAAAACCATTCACTGGATAGTTAAAATAACACTCCTTTCTAAGCAATAACTGATGCATTCCATGAGTATGCATCAAAGAAAGGATATAAAACAAATGCATATATTCAGTAAACCACTACAATGTCTCATTGAAGATGCAAACAAAATCACTTACAACCTAATTTTGGTCATGTCTATTGTTGTCTTGGACTAGACAAGTGAGATGGAAGTGATAATTTTCAGCTACAACTTAAAATTTGGATACTTCTCCAATTGCATCCTCATGTTTAGATGCAAGCACTCGCTTTGGTATTTCAATGACTTCCATACTAGCTAAAAATCTGGTTGGACAGCCCTATGAAAGAATGAAACTTGGCTTCCCAATGTTGGCTACTCCTCTTTCATTTTGTTTATCATGGTTGTCCTACTTTCTGACAGAATTTGGACAGGGGAGAAAAGAGTTTGAACACCCTGAAAATGCAACATTACCTCTATCTTGCATAATTGTTTGCCACATTGATTCCTCCTCCTTGGTCAAAGGACCATCTTCTTCTGTTAGGACAGCTAGTAGCTCATCAAAGATATCATCTTGGAGAGGGCTCTTAGGAACAACCGGTTTCCTATCATCAAGCTTCACACAAACATCTTCTATGATGTTGAAAAATAATTTTCTTCAAGGTCTTCGGTTATGTTCTTTTCTTGGGAAATCTCTTCTATAACTATAGGTTCATGAATTGACATATCATCACGATGACTTATGCCCTCTATTTGTTGCAAATTTTTTGTTGATGTGGTGATGACCATATCTTCTACATCCTTATCAAGATAAGAAGGGAGCTTTTCAAATAAGAGCATTAAACCTTCATATTTATCACTTCCTTGATGATGGTTACCTTTTTGTTCAAATTGACCTTCAGTCATAGGTAATGACATGTCTTCCTCACTTTTAACAAAAAAAGGAAGCTCATTGAACAAATTAACCAAGAGTTTAGGTTGAGCATCATTTTCCTTTTCAATGCCTTGTTGTCCCAAATTGTCACATGAAAGATCACCACCACAAGTCTTTGATCTAATGTTTCTTTGATTTCCTTGAAAATATTTGGCATTGTGAGATCAGCCTCTTGGAGCATGTAGTTCCCCTTAGTAGACTATTTTTCAATTGCCTCCTCAGACATTGCCTTCTTCAAGATCTTAGGTTGTCTTGGGATGGTTAAGAAATCTCACATGGTCATTGTTAGATTAATTTTCTTCATATTGTCCACAATATTGAATGACACTATTATATGTATTTTTTGCTATGTTTTCACTATTGAGGGCTCTACATCTTTGTGAAATTGGCCTTCCTTGATTGGAATAATGGGAGGTCTTTTCAGTATGCCAATAATTGGTGTATGTGATAATTCTATAGATGTTGCAGTCTTTCCCCTCTCTTCTGCTTGCTCCATGTCTAGAGCTCCTCTTTTGGATTGAGTATTAGCTGTAATTAAAGATTCACCATTTATACCACTAAAATCTTCTCTCTACCAATTAAAGAATGTAGTCTCATTGCGTTGTGCATCTTGTTGTGGTGCTAACCCACTAGAATATGCATCCCAGTGTCTGCTTGATGCATTTTGTATCATGATGGCTTGGTTCATCAACCCATTAAAACATGTAGTCTGATTATGTGATTGATTGCAAGGAAAACAACATTCATTTTCTGCTACTAGGTTGTTTTGTGTTGGGACCACATCTCTGACTAGATTTGTAGAATTAAGAGGCAATGGGTTGTAAGGCTGAAATGGCCTTTGTTTTGAATTTGTCCTTTGACCTTGGTAATTTCCATTGTATGCTGGTATTATTTATTGATAGGACTATCCCTACCCTTGATACTGCCAATTAAAACACTGATTTTGTTGTTGACAAGGTGGTTTAACCTCCTAATTTTGCCTTTTGATATTGGTCAACTCATTACCAAAGGTCTGCAATAAGCTCTCCATTTTTTGTTGACTATTTTTAATTTCTTGCAGTTCTTGGGAAGGGCCTTCTTTTAATTTCTCATTGCTTGAACTAGCTTGAGGTGCCATTATAGGAGTGAATGGAGGAATGTGCAAAGGCATATTGGGCTGAATATCAAATAAGATAGGAATGAGTGGCCTTGGAGCTATCATACAAGCTTGAATAAAAAAAAATTCTTCTTTAACAGCTATATGAAAATGTTGGGGTAGTGAGGTACCTCCCATAGACTGAATCATGACAGATATATTGCTATTTACACTTTTCTAGAAATATTGAAAAGTGTAATTTGCTGAAGGCCTTATAGAAATAGGAATCCTATTCCATGTCTTAAGAAATTTTTTATTGAAATCTGTCATCTATTCTTGAGGGGCTCTTTTGATAGTAGTGCGCTATTCTACTAGAGACAAATAGTCTGATTTATCTTCAAAATATTTACTGAGGGAGTCTCCAAGTCTATCCCATGAATCAATGGAACCAACTGCTAGAGTTCTAAACCACTACAGGGCTTTACCTTTGAAGGAGGATTCCAACAACTTAGTAGACACGTCTTCCTCGGTGATATAATGTACATTACAGATGGTAGCCACATCTTTGATGTTCTCACAAGCTGTTGTTTGTCTTTCACCTATGAAATCGGGCAAGTTTTTTAATGTTGCTAGAGGAACATCATATAAGTGTTGGGAAAAATTTAATGGGCTACCCTGATTAAAGGGTACAAATTAAAATTTCCTTGCCATCATAGGGACTGATATTTTCTGACTAAAAATTTTATGGCTTACTCTTAAACTTGTATTGGTGGATGAGAAAGTACCTTGATATTTTGAACTTGTATCTCTTGTAGCAAAGAAAGATGGAGGATTAGACTTACCAGTAGGTGAAGCTAAATCTCTTAACAAATCCTTGCTTAAAGACCTTCCTCTCCTTCTTGTATGAAATAGAAAGGGTCTTTCTTCCACAAATGGTGGTGTAGACCATGCTCTCCTAGTAGGGAGCATCCTTTGGGATGCTCTCCCTTTTCTTTTTGTTGGAGACAACTATGAAACTTCAGAAGGTTTTGAGCTTCTTGTTTCTATCTTTCTCATAAACCTTAGTAGGACTGTATCTTCCTTGTTCTAAACACCATTGGAGTTGCTAGATATGCCTCAAAAAAACACTTTTAGATCAATACTATGCAATCAACATATCAAAGACAACATAGCTTTAAAATGAACTTCTTTTGGTGTCCCACCAGGTGTGCCAGAAATGTTATACACCAAATTTGCACCCTACTAAACTTGAGAGTCTAGTGATCTAGTATAACATGGGATTCACTTCTAGGTTGTGGGACCTTGCTAAACTTGAAGTGAAACATCAGGATTCTAGGTCGGTTCCTCTTGGATAATCACCTATTTTTCTCTTGAGACTTGAAATAAAAATTGGGAGGAAAAGAGAAGAAGGAAACTAAAGGACAATAAAGCAAGAACTTAATCTATTAGATGATACATCAGAATGACATGAATCATAACAAAAATGGATAAGAGTTAGCATGAAATCTATGACTTAAAACAAGTACAACTTTCTGAATAGGCTTACAAAAGTGTTTCATAGTAGGGTCAGAAGTGAAACTATTTAGGGAAATGGAAGATTTCCACAAAAATAGATTTCATGAACATAAACACAGACTATGACCTACAAGAAAACATTCACTCCAGCAAATAGATACTGAAATGAGACAAGACAACAAATAATGATAAAATTCACAAGATTATATCTATCAATCATTCAAAATGTACACAAAAGTGCAAAAAAGAAAGAGGACTAAAGTAACTCAAATATTTCTCCAAAACTCAGCCATTGTATTATGCTTCATAGAGAATTACAGACATAAAAATCTTGAGGACAAGAAAAATGTCATAGCAAGTTTCACATAGTTTGAACCTCCTTGAGAATTATAGACATATAGAAAATCTTGAGGACAAAAAGAATGTCACATAAAGTCTTTTTACATAATCCAAACCTCTTTACAAAAGCTTCAAAAACTACATATATACATGTTGGAATTATATTGAGATGATGTACTGAGAGGGGAGGGGTGAATTAGTACCTCTAAAACTTTTCTTGGTTAGCCCATTACCCCTTAATCATCAGTTTGTAAATTATCTTATCTAACTGCTCATCTTTCTTTATGTATATGCAATCATATCATAAGTTCTTTTAGTATGTAACCATAACACAAACATTCATGAAAATAGATAGCACATAACACAAGATATGATATCGCAGAAAACTCCTATTAGGAAGTAAAAACTATGGTGGGGATTGTTACCCACAAGACTTCACTATCTGCAGATAAGAAGGGGCCGATTAAGGTTTACAATAGGTCACTTCTAATGACCTACCCTATTAGGATTATTATAGTGGAGACCTGTTAAGATCTACTTCATTTGAATCTTTAGAAACACTATTAAGTGTGCACTCTGTTAAGATATTTGTAAAGAAATGTTAAGTCCACCTTCTACAAAAGGATTTTAGATGTGATACACTTGTTAGAATGCAACTAAATAAGTCTTTGATCTGATGATGTATGCAATCTGTTAGTAATAACTGAGAGGGGGGTGAATCAGTGGCTTCAAACAATTATCCAATTTAAAATTTAATCCACCAATCAATACTTCTCAAATTATTAAGTCCCAACAAGATGCATGCCTTTGAAATATTTGAAACAAATAACTGTCTGTTGGTTTACCTTGTCAGTCCTATTTCTCCTTGATAATTGATAAGCAGTAAACTGTATTTACCAATACTCAGTAAATTTGTAGAGTATACCATTCAATCCATAAATGCATATGTAGAATTTAAAACACTAAAGTAATTAACCATACACACATAACACAAGGATTTTAACATGGAAACCCTGTTAAGGGAAAAAACCACTGGGACCGGTACCCCAAATTTTCACTCTTCTAAAGTGAGCCCTGTTAGG